>BQNB010003745.1:8442-112514 GCA_026074375.1 Tanacetum coccineum
TTATGATAGCCCGAACGATAGTACGATGTAACAACTATAAGATTTTATTCAAATGTTGTTAATTAAAGTATTGTTAATTAAAGTACTCAGTACTTATACGGCCTTAATTTAAATAGGTTGCATTTATCGTCTTGCGTGACGTTTTATCTGTGATTATTTGAGCTATCTGTACTCAAGGTGAGTTCATAGCCCCACTTTTACAGTTTTACTGATTTACTATTATTTGGGGTGAGAACATGCTTTGTTTTATAAATTGGACGCAAGTGTTGAAAGTAATATATTGATTATGTGTTTGCCTAAGTTGCGATAACCCTCCTGAGCCCATTATTCATGAACTGTTAATTGCATAGATGTAGTTGTGAATTACATTATGTGAGCGCGAATGATATAAATAGATCTATTGGGATTAACCTCCCCGTTTGGGTGATTAGCTATCACTGGGAACGAACGTTGACCATGTCGGACTTGGATGTTGCGGGTTACAACATCTGTACGGGCAAATAACTGCTAAAATAGCAAATATAGGTTGAGCTTCGGTGTCATGAGCTTAGTGCAACAGTAATCTGGTTTTGTGATTGTTGGCATCTGTTGTAACATCACGGGAAAATCTTGCGGTCCTGCATAATTTAAATACATAAACCTATGAATTCACCAACAATTTTGTTGACGTTTTAAGCAATGTTTTCAGGAGGTCATTAGGCACGAGATGCCAAGGATGCTTTGGATTATGTTTTGGATTGCACTGTTAAAGACTTATGTGCATCATGTTTTGGGAAATCCATGTTGTCTTTTGTAATAATAAACAAAGAACAAGTAAAGCTATAAGCTTTTGTAATATGTCTTTTATTTAAATCCAATGTATCAGTTTAAACGACTTTTGTGTCGTTCTTATATATATCTTGTGTTGTTGATCTTGAAGTAACATGCCCCGGATCCTTATTCCGCTGCGACCCATTTTGGGGGTGTTACAGTAATCATTGCATTGAATAAAATAACCAACTTTCTAATCAGATTAATAATGGCTAATATAGTTATCTATTATAAGGCTAGACCACTCTTCTATCTTCTGTTAATTTGCTTGCGAGTGTTTAAGTATTTTGAATTGATTTTAGTCACCACAAACCCGTGCTAGTCTCTCAAACTGAAAACCCCCTTTTAACCATTACTATTAGGATTAGGACTAACATAGTGATAACATAGGTTTGACTTAGATTAGAATTAACATAGATTAGTTAACCAAAATATTAATAAATTGATAGATTTTAACATCTCTTCAAGTGTTTGACACCCTACTTACCATGAAACTACTACCCGTTAAAGTGTTGTTTTCTAACAATCTCCCCCAATTGACGATTCTTTATTTAATTATGAGGCTCTTTGATGGTAGGGAAGATTAGAATCAACTATCTTGACATTGAATGATTGACTTATATGGACGAAATGTCTTTGTCATTCGTTGATTTTAGGTTGCGATAACCACCGGTTCCTCGTTTTATAGTATAAATACTATACATGTGATCAGGTAGATTCAAAGAATCTCCTTGATAGGGTTTCCAACTCAAAGCATAAGATCCTCTAATACAAATATATTTAGATTCACCATACTTGCTTGTTCTCATTACCAGAACGTCTCAAAGCAGACAACACGGTAAGAGTGAGTCAGATAGTTACTATCTTTCTGATTTAGTCGTCAATTCATTTACTAGACCAAAATCGATATCCAGTTAGCACAAGCTCGATTCATATAGAATCTTGCAAGTCACCTACCACAAAGCTGTTTGATGTTGACTCTAGAAGGATTTCCATTCGTCAATGTGAATACTAAAGAGTATCATTCTGAATGTTCTGGCAAGATCTCAAGGATAATGCGTAGGACTCTTGTTACAACTTGTGAACTTAATGGTGTTCAACAAGTGTTATACATGGATTGTGTACTAATTAGATTTATAATGATGATCTCTTCTGGCTCTAGACTCGATTTATGCACTTTAGTTTTAGTAATCGGAGGCTGGAGCAGACTGGCACCTGTTCAATATTAACAATCTCAGAAGGAGATGTCAATAGATAACGTGTGTATCTCCGTGACAAATGAGACAAGTTTCTTTTGAGAGAAACTCGAATGGCTGGGAAGGGTTGTACAGTGCATCACTGGGTCCATGACGTCTATCTTCAATACCTGCAATCATCTTGCGATTATAATAGATTATGTATTGACCCAGTTTCTGCCTAAAGTTGTGTGGAGGGCTTCTTTCTTTTCACCTTTTATCCATACATTTCTTTTTCATTCTTCAACCCCTTAAATAGCCATATAACATTTAAAATCTTGTTCCAACCGAGATCCAATCCAGTGTTGTCGTTATCCAATAGAAACAAACTACATAGTATCTTTTAACCCTATAGCTTATAACTACTTTTAATCGAACATATAACGTCTGCTTAAATTTACCCAAGCAGCAGAAATTTAATAATACTTGGCACATTAAAAATATACTAGCAAATATTAATCATACTATTAATAGAATAAAGATTGTTTATGGTAATCCTCGATAACTGATCTAGAAGGTACAACACTTTTGTACCTCTACCTTCTGTCTTTGCTTTTCCGAACCATTCAAAACCCATAGCCACAAAAGGTATTTACCCTATTCATTTTCTTATCAAACAAAACGAAACTTTTAATTTCATCAAAACGCTTCCCTTTAGCTGTTTGAATGTGGTATCCACCCTTGGTTGCTTAAGATAATGTCGAGCATTTGAGTTCTTTTTGTGCCTTGCGGTAGGAGGGTTCCAGTTTTATCTTTTCTTGTGCTTTGAGTGCAGCAAAATGTTTTCTTCTTTTCTCCATTAGTTCCATAAATAGTTTTCCTTTTTATAATCAAAACTTTCTTTCTTTATAGCTTTTGTCGGCTGAAAAAGAGAATAGATTCTTTCTTCTTTTCACATGCATGTTACGCCACTAGACAAACACGAACGAAAAACCTGATGTTATATTATCTTCTTGCTACTATATGTTGTTCATTCTACCAACATCTAAGACAGAGACATCCCCATTATTAAGGTTTTCTTCTACCTTCAGCCACCAACAAATATGAATGAAACCTTAATAACAAGATTACAAGCAATCACCCCACAATAGGCATGATTATGTTATCATTAAACAGTAGCCAAATCTCTATTGAATATCTTCATGAAGCACCATATGAACGTACATATCATAATATCACGCAACAACAATGATCAGAATAAGTATCATATTGAAACCCTAACCGAACCATAAATCAATACAAATCATATTAGGGTTTTTGACACCACAATACGACCAAAAGTTCATCACCAATCAACCTTGTAACCACGAAATCAATGAATCAAGATCGAGTTACCTTCGAGCATCAATCATCTTTACATCAACTGAATCTTCAATCATCACTTTTTCCTTTTACCGAATTAGGGTTTATATAAAACCCTTATATTATCGAATTTGATGATTCATTGAAAAAGAAAACCGAAGTCGATACAAAGAAACCCCTTAATAGTAACAATGATTTTATAATTGTATTGCATACCAATTAAGTTAGAGAGGACAATTATAAATCTTGTTATATCAATTTAAACTTCAAAAACCCTTGAAAACTTTAACTAAAAATTGATTTCTTGAAAATTAGGGTTTTTAGGATTTCTTCAAAAAAAAAACTTGTAGATCCTAGATCGAGAGCCACAAGTGTAACACCCCTAATTTTACATATAGCAGCGGAAGCTAATCTGGGGTATTACTTCATAGTACAACAGTCACAATCATAGAAAACGACTCAAAAGAGACGTTTTTAAAAGATACGTTATCATTCATTAAAATCAGAGTTTTACAAAGGCAGGTCCTAAAATCTAGAAACATAAAATGTGAATGATAACAAGTTTTTGCCATCTTCAAGTCCATCCTACTCCATGCCATAAGTTGCTCAATTACCTGAGTTAACACATGAAAAAGGGTCAACACAAAGGTTGAGTGGGGGAAAATACATCAGGTTGAAAAATGTAACTAGTTGCATACAAGTTTCATAATGGAAATATTCGCATTGCAGGGACAATTATCATGGAAATATTATTATTGCATTGAGTACAATTTATTTATAGAAAAATAGTATTATTGTCCTTAGTTCATGAATCACGTATATAAACTTAATAGAACTGGAAGCCTCTATCCGAAGACATACTAGGAATCATTATTAAAAGAGATACTAGGAGCTATTATCCAAAGAGATATTGGGAGATATTACCCAAAAAGATATTGGGAGATACTACCCAAAGAGATATTGGGAGATATCACCCAAAGAGATATTGAGAGATACTACCCAAAGACATATTTCCATGTACTTAGGCAATAATATATCAGGATAGCATAAAGTGTTAGAAAAACACGTTTCTTCAAGGTTTATAGCAGGGTATTACAGGTTTTAAAGAGTATTAAAAAGATTGAAAATGGAGTTATAACTCATTAAGTCTTTTGAAAAGTAATCACAATGTTTGAAAAGATAAACGAGTTAATAAACGAATTTTGTAACAAGCATGTATCCCCACACGCGGTTTATAAAACATGTAAAAGTTAAAGGCGAGGTTATAACATTACCTGATAGGTGTTTTACTAAATATTCGCAAAATGAAAGCTGGTGACCTTATCAAAATCATAACCGGGAAGGTTGAATATAGCAAAATGATAGTAAATAAGCCCACGGTTACGATAACCTGGAGTAAATATTTCAAGCTTAGGAAGAATGTACTCCAGACATGTGGGGTTCTAAAGTTATTAATAATATTTATGATTTTGATTGGAGATTTATGGATTATTGTATCACCGTTCGGAGCCATCATAATTTCAAGAAGTCATTCATAAACTTTTGAGGACTAGGGCACTTTAAAAAATCGTAAACCCAACAAAACGCATCAGAATGTAATACCAAGATGAAACCCGCTTAATTGAAGCTCCCAGTATTGTGATACATATAGAACGGACAGGATGTTTATAAAAGCACTCGATGATAAATATATAATAGATTTAACATAATCGGATTTTTAGAGATTTTTGCTACACTAGTCTGAATGGATAAGCACGTCAAAAGCGTTAATTAAAGTTAAGTCTTATAAGTTTTTGAAACACATTTTTATAGTTTTTTCAAAATGTTACATTTAAGACCCTTTAAAGAATGAAAAATGGCAAATATACCTCTTTAAGAGTTTTCACTTTTCAAGTTTGTCCTTTTAGTTTAAAAGATTTACAAAGTAAACCTTGTATTTTAGGAAGTGACATTAAAAGAACCCTATATATAACTTTAATAAAATGAAATTGTTCATCCCGTTAGTTAAAATTTCAGAAAGTTAGATATATACCCTTTGCATGGAATAACTTTTGCAAAACAAGTCTAAATGCCAAGCAAGCTTGATGTTTTTAAGACTTGAAGTGATATTTTGCAGGTTATACCTTATTAGTATTAAGCAGAAAATGAGATAGTGTTTAAACGTTAACAAAAGTTTAAAATCACGCTTTTGTTAAAGCCAAAAAATCAAACTGTCGAATAAGGGTTTTTAAAACGAAAACACATAGGTTTTTTAATACCAAAATCTTATTCAAGAATTTAAAATAACACAGGTAGTATTACTTATTATATGATTAGATTAAATAATATTAACCATTATAAAACCTTTAAGAGTTAAAGAAAAAAAACAAGAATTTAGAGGTTAGGGGTACGTTTTTGGATAAATCAAGAAAAGCAGCATAGTTTTATTATTAGCTATAGATCTTAAAAAGGGTTACGCACTTTCAATTATAATATTATATGAGTATAGGAGCATAAATGAATCATTAAATGGCACCTGGGGTTTTTGACTTGGAAGAGGAGTCAAAATGTGATACAAAATGGGGGGTAGTGCGGCACGAAGTAGTTAGGATCGGGATTAGTGTGAAGACCTCACTAGTGACTCTCGGCGGCGTTCGTGTGTTGTGTGTGCTGGATCATAACGAGAAGCTTTGGATGCTTTAGGCGGAGACTGTAGATGGTACTTAGATAAAGCTCTTTGGGACTACCTCAATGGTGACATAATCGTCCCATGTCATCTGTCTGAGGAATGACACTGCAAAAAACTTGCAGCCATTGTTGATTTAAAAGAGATGGTGAAGGTGTGAGTGAAAATGAAGGCATGGTACCCCTTTTTATACTTGTTCGACCCTTGGAGGCCAAGGGAACTTGGGGATTAATAGGACATATGTGACATGATTAGGCTCAATTAGGAAGGTGAGTAAGGAGGTAGCAATGCAAGGTGGAAGTATAAGAAAAGGGTTGTGTGGTTTTGGGGTGCCACGGCTAAGCTTTGGCAACAAGGGAGTGATGTGCTTGATTTATAGCCAAGAAATGAGATAAAGGACCTTGTAAGCTACTTGGAGATGATGATGGAGCTGATTGAAATGTGTGGTTGCTTGGTTTCATTTAAAAATGGGTCAAAATAAGCAAGAAAGGTGGTGGGTTCAAATTAGGCACGAGTTAGGGTTTTCCTAGCTCATTTTTGTATACATTTATGAAATAATGATGGATTATGGAATGTAATGTTTACATTAAGTGTTTACAACTTTATTTGATTGGTGGTTTGAGTTTAAAATGGGTGAAAATGGTTAAATGGGTCGCGGGTTAGAATTAGGGTTCGTTTAAGGTTTCTTGATTTATAACTAGAATAATTTCATGAAATGTGATAGAATATGGAATGTATAGCTGTAAATTAAGTATTTATAACTTATTAGATTAATGCTTTAGGTTTAGAATGGGTAAAAACCAATAAACGGGTCATGGTTTAGAAAATAGTTCGGGTTAGGGTTTCTTAATTTGTTTCCATGAATTCTTATAAAATAAAAAGGATTATAAATTGTAAATGAGGTGCATTGATTGCTTATAACTTGTACTTAATAGTTTGTACAAGTTTTCTTAGGAAAACGGAGGTAAAACAACTATTTTGAATATCGTGCATTAATGACTTGTATATTATACTTTAAAGGAATTGTACCTTATTTTGAAAGGAATGTATATTCAAATAAGATGTTATATGCTTTAGTAGCTTGTACATTCACTTTAGATGTTAACTTTATATGGAATTAGGGTTTTAAAGGTATACGATAACAGTTTAAAGCCTGTCTTGATATAACGTTGCAAATGGTACATTATATGAGTAATGTACTTTGTAAAAATGATATTAAAATATTAACTTGACATATTATGAGGTTTGCTTGACATATTTCAAGATAGGATTGCCATAGGTAGGTCGCGTGAACTCGTAAATTTTAGTTATGCAAGTTACATTGCATATCGAGATATTGGTAATGTAAGTAATGTAATAAAGCAAAAAATTTCCTTGAAAAAGGTGGTTCATATATAATAGATAGATAGTACATTGCATCTAACTAATATATGGATATTAACATGATGAAAATTTGCTGGTGATATAGCTCCTAACCTTACAGAAATCTCGACCAGATTATGTTGAATGATGGAGTGTAAAAAGTTCCGAAATTTATCATATGAAGAATAAATGAAGTAAGGGAATTTGTTCGTAAAAATGATCACATATTGAAAAATGTTGTTTGTACGTAGCCATAAACTATAAGCCTACTTATTTATAATTTGTTTCTCGACTTACACAAAAGCGTCCAAATCCTTGTAACTGGAGAATTTAAAAATTCATAAGTTCAGAGATTATAATTTCCTTATTCAAAATGAAGAAGCGTCCTAATTCATTTCAGAGACGATTACATAAACCACCTACCTAAGTACAAAAATATGATATTAAAAAGGTGATATACAGAAATGATATGATTTTCTCAAAATCATAGAAGGTAATGAGACATTAATTGCAATGATGTCCATATCTGTCGTATTTCAATGATAATAAGTGTTTCAAAGGTATGAGGGGAGTATAATAGAGTTAATGGAATTGACAAACGATGTCGAGTTTTGATATCACCAGATAACAAGATGTAACAGAATCATCACTACTTTATTATTTCATGGATAACCTTTTCTTACATATCTTACATTATCATGTCTTGTGGTGGGATTCTAGATAAAAGTAATAGATGACAAGGATAATAGCTTAGTATTTAAACTTATGAAGCGTGCCCCATAAGATTCTTTATATATTATTGATGGCGATCTTGGATATCCTCAAGGGTCATTTCTAAACCAGAAATCCTAAAGCGAACAAAAGCAATCTTGTCTCTCTGTCCCTTATGCCTATTCTATAGTTCAAGTATCTGTGTACGGGCTTCCTTAAGTTTGGTTTTTACTTCATCAAAATCTCTTGGTATGATTATCCAACCATTAACAAGTCTTTCTTCTATTTTCTCAATGCGTAAAAAGGAAATTCTTCTAGTAATATAAAATATCTTCGATTTGTTTCTCATGATGCTTTAGATGTTCCCTGATAGAACTTTTTCCTATTTCAAATATCTGAGGTGGGGTAGGAGTATAGACTGAGAAAGATGGTGGTTCTAGATTATAGGCTTGCTTCCGGGATGAATTAGATAACGTATTGAGGGGGGGGGGGGGGGGGGGGGGGAGGGGGGGGGGGGGGGGGGGGAAGAAGATGGGGAATGGATTTGCTTCTTAGGTGGTAATAATTCTTCAGGAACAAAGAAATATCGGGGATCAAACAGTAGTGATGGTGGTAGATACCAAGATGAGTTAAAAATAACTGGTGAGTAATAGTAACTGGTTGGTGGAATATGTGATTCTTAGCATAAAATGCTTGCACGTCCTTAAATACAATTAGTATAGAAAAGCGAGGATGTTGTGGGATCATATCATCCCTAGAATCTTTCGAAGAGTTAAAGACATTGCTTCCCGATGAAGCCGAGGTATAGTTATAAATATTCATAGTGGAAAAAGCATTTTCCATATCAAATGCAGATGAAGTGATAGTAGAATGAGGGGACGAAGACATGACTGTACAACCCAGTGGAGAATAACATAAGTTATAATAGTATAATAGTTATGTATTTTACATATTATTCAGGAAAAAGTAGTGGCACCTTCACAATTCAAGGAATGTAGTGGCGCGAGGACATTGATGGCAAAAGAAAAGTAGTTATAGTTAAGGTTTTAACCTTGTTCTCTATAACCCCAGGCATGATACGAATTCTGTAAACACCCCTCTATTTTACATATAGCTGCGGAAGCTAATCTGGGGTATTACTTCATAGTACAACAGTCACAATCATAGAAAACGACTCAAAAGAGACGTTTTTAAAAGATACGTTATCATTCATTAAAATAAGCGTTTACAAGGCAGGTCCCACAAACTAGAAACATAAATATAAATGATAACAATTTTAGCCATCTTCAGCCATGTCACCTCCATGCAATAAGTGCTCAATTACATGGGATAAACATGCATAGATAAAGGTCAACACAAAAGGTTGAGTGAAATTTCATAGGTTTTTGCAATGTAATATGAATACAATGTTATCTAAAGAAATATTCCGCATTGCAGGGACAATTATCATGGAAATATTATTATTGCATTGAGTACAATTTATTTATAGAAAAACAATATTATTATCCTTAGTTCATGAATCACGTATATAAACTTAATAGAACTAGAAGCCTCTATTCGAAGACATACTAGGAGTCATTATTAAAAGAGATACTAGGAGCTATTATCCAAAGAGATATTGGGAGATATTACCCAAAAAGATATTGGGATATACTACCCAAAGAGATATTAGGAGATATTACCCAAAGAGATATTGGGAGATACTACCCAAAGACATATGTAGGATCCCGTTTAACACTTCATAACACGATTCAATCAAGAAACTAGAAAAGAGAAGATTGTTTAGAGAGAGAGAGAAGAGAGAGAGATGAGAGAAAAAGAAATTAGATTTAGAAAAAAGATATTTGTGATTCCTAGATATTTTCTTATGAAAATATCTATATATATATCCCTACGACGCGTGGGATATTTAACTAGGACTCGGGCTCGGGTTTTGCTTGGGATTAAACCCGAAACATATACAATATTAGTTTAACTATCGAGCCCGATTCCCGATATTATTCTATTACAACATTAACTAATTAAAGACCGAAGCTCCATCGTAGAGTGACCGAGCTTCCTTGTTCGACTCAATAAATTGAGGCTAACAATCTCCCCCGAAGTGAGGTCTTGAACACGGGAACGAGCTTCCTTTATTGACTCAATAAAATTGAGGCTAACAATCTCCCCCGAAGTGAGTTCATTGATGACACTCCTTCATAAGATCAGTGAGATTGCTTTTGTCGTTTAAGCTCGAGTGTTCTTGGTCTTTGTCTTCGTTATTTGTTGTAGGCTTGTTCCTTCATGCTTTACGATCTTGACTTTGAGCCTTTGTCATTGTCTTTATCGTCTTTGCCATCTTGCGATCTTATGTCTTTGACCAACATGCTCATACTTTTGCATTATCTTGAAAGCTTCAAATCAGAGTTAGCGGAAGTCTTTGTCTTTAAATCTTGAGCTTTCTAGATAGTATGTCTTCGTAGATTGAGCATTTGAATGGGATTGAGGTTGTCGTTACCACCGTTTGACCTGCAGGTTTACGTTAGTGATAAACGAGAAAATTGATTTGAAAATCAATCGACGTGTCACTCGTTAAAGAGTTTTTGTAACACATCGAGAGTGTCATGTTTTTATCAAAATTCATCAACCGTCAATTCATTTACTGGACCAAATCGATATCCAGTTGTCACAAGTTTGATTCATATAGAATCTCGCA
This sequence comes from Tanacetum coccineum, assembly GCA_026074375.1. Taxonomy (NCBI): domain Eukaryota; kingdom Viridiplantae; phylum Streptophyta; class Magnoliopsida; order Asterales; family Asteraceae; genus Tanacetum; species Tanacetum coccineum. The sequence goes on from BQNB010003745.1 coordinate 19,223, forward strand.
AGTCACCTACCAAGAGCTTGTTTGATGCTGGCTCAAGCAGGATTTCCATCTTCATTGTGAATACATTAGTATCACTCGGATGTTCTGGCAAATATCACAATGATATTGCTATGACCTTATAACAGCTTGTGAACGGATGATGTTTCATCAAGTGTTATGAAAAGAGGAATGCTGTCCCCTAACGTGATTATTTATGATCTCTTGGCTCTAGACTCATTAATGCATTTTGGTTTTAGTAATCCAGGCTAGCATATTGCCACCTATGTCATATCCAAGCGATCTCGGAATGAGATGTCAATAGATAACTTGTATATCTCCGTGACAAATGAGACAAGTTTCTGTTGAGAGAAACCCGAATGGCTGGGAAGGGTTGTTCATTGCATCACTGGGTCCATGATGTCGTTTTCAATGTCAGCAATCAACTTGTGATTCTGACAGCATATGTATTGACCCGGTTTCTGCCTTAAGATGTGTGGAGGGCTTCTTTCTTTAGACCCTTTATTCATACATTTCTTTTTCATTCTTCAACGCCTTCAATGCTTACCAGGACGTCATTACTAACACCTTGTTGTGATTATTCCAGTGTTAGCTCAATCTTAGCGCATATTCCCTATACATTCATCTCCAATCATACCTAGGACTGCTATTCTAACTTTGGATTATCCTTGGGTAGATCCTCCGGTTCTGGTTGGATCATAGGATTGATTCCTAACCTACCCACCTTATGACTTCAAAAATCCATCGTGAAATTTAAGTGTTGTTGTTATAAGATCGAACCATAAAACCTTTTCTTTTCGGTTTCACACAATGAGTCAAGAGATCATATTTAAGATACATTTTCTCCCCTTATTTTAAATAATAAACACTTAGTTTTGAAATACCTCTGATTTAAAATATGCTTGAAAAGTCTGTAAGTAGAAAAGATTGGTCCAGCATGGAATGTTTGGAACAATTTTTGAATAATGTTTAATACATATCGATTGTCTTTTGCTGATGTATCCAAGAACATATAAACTTTGTTTTTTCGAAAAACTCCCCCTCAAAAAATAGGACCCATTGAAAAATTTATTGTCTTTTGAAAACATCTGAGGGTTGGAGAGTTGAACACACAATTAGAAAGATTAGAATTGTCATCGAGAATTCCTTGAAAAAATTGTGTTCAACTTTTTGAAAAACCAAATGTTAGAGACTTCTCTTCTAACGGTAAGGAGTAAGCGTAGCTGAAACCGTACATTATCCTTTTTCTGAGCTAAAAACATTGAATGTCTTGTAAGACCAGCTCAATGACCGGAGAAACGTTAATTTTCCGTTGGAGGATAAGTTATAAACCTTCCTTATTTGAAGTCCGAGTTATGTTCTGACATTTGCCACATAAGCCATCCTAGCAAATTAGAAATGACATGTTTTGAAACTATTATGCAAACTCTCGCTCGAACTTCATTTACAGACCCTGTTCAATTTAATCGACATTTCTAAGCACTTAAATGGTTTATACGATTCCAAGAGAACATGTCGAGAAGAATCTTTTTGAAATTTTCTGATTTTCTATTTGTATTTTCTTTATGAAGTTATATATTTTAGTATTTTGCTTTTTCTCAAAAATATGTACATTGAGATGTTTGATGATTGATTCAAGCAGTCTCCTTGTCAGAACTCTAGTTCTACTGGAGTCAAACATCTCATACCAATTCTTCTAACAAGATACTTTACACCGATCCTCATGAAGGCTTTCGAAAACATGTCAGCTAATTGATAATCAGTTCAGACAAAATAAATTCAATTAAACCATTTTCAACCTGTTCCTTTATGAATGAAACCGAGTATGGATGTGCCTTTGTGTCGCGAATGTTTGACGGGGGTTGCATGAGATTGCTATGGCTGACTGAGAGTCGCAATACAACGGTATTTTGTTGTAGTTGAAGCCATAATCTTGAAGTTGTGTCCTCATCCACATTACTTGAGCACAACTTGCAGATAACCCACATACTCTGCCTCTGCTGAAGACATTGACAGTCAGTTCTGTTTTCTTTACATCCAGCTTAACAATTTATCACCAAGGAAGTGTCATCCCTCCAGAAGTGCTTTTCTTCCGAAGTATCAAGGCATCCGGCATGATCAGCGTCTGAAAATGCTGTTAGTTCAAAGCCAGAATCCTTTGGATACCAGAGTCCCATGTTAATGGTACCCTTTAGGTATTTAAAGATTCTTTTAACCTCCTTGAGGTGCTTTTGAGTTGGCCGTGCTTGATAACGTGCACAATAGCATACTGCTTGCACTAAGTCTGGTCTACTAGATGTCAAGTACATGAGTGACCCGATTTTACTATGATAATCAGATTGGTCTACGGGTTCTCCACTCAAATCTACATCTAGTTTGGGTTAGTACCAATGGGGGTACCAAAGGTGACAGTTTCCATATTATGCTTTTTTCAGAATCTCTAAAGCGTACTTTGCCTGTTTGATAAAAATACCTTTTGGGGACCTCGGTGATCTGAAGTGCCTAAAAAGAATTTCATCTCCCCCATTAAGGACATTTCAAATCTACTGTGCATTAACTTTTCAAATCTTTTTGAATATTTAGGGTTTGTAGACCCAAAAATTATGTCATCAACGTAAATTTGCACAAGTAGAATATCCTCCCCGTATTTTATCTTGAATAAAGTTGGGTCAATTGTACCTTTAGTAAAGCCTTTGGACATCAGGAAGTTTGATAGTTCATCGTACCAGGCTCTTGGAGCTTGCTTTAATCCATACAAAGCTTTCCTTAGAAGGTAGACTTTTTCTGGATGATCTGGATCAACGAACCCTTCTGGCTGAGCAACATAAACCTCCTCCTTCAGTGGACCATTTAGAAATGCCGTTTTCACGTCCATCTGATAGATTGGAAAAGACTTGTGTGCTGCGTGGGCAACAAAAATCCGAACTGCTTCCAAGCGAGCAACTGGTGCAAATGATTCTTCAAAATCAACACCTTCTTCCTGAGCATAACCTTTAGCTACAAGTCATTTTGTTGTGAATTAAACAGTCTGATCTATCTTCCTGCTTGTTCTTCCATAACAACTTTAGTTATAATCATCCTTGCCAAATGGTTTGTCGACTAGTTCCCAGACTTTTAGTCTGTCGAACTAATGAAGTTCATCGTGCATTGCTTCGATCCCATGCAAAGCAGCATTGCCACCTAATTTCTGGTTGTTCAACAATTCTCACCGTGATTGCGAACTACACAGTTTAGGATCTGGCAAGCTGTCATCTTGTTTTGAACTGGCATGGATGGATTTCACAACTTGTTCTAAATGGATGATCGTCTTGTCCCTCGGAATCATGACTTTGTGGTTGAAATGATGCACATCGGAATTAATCAATGTTGCGTGAGGAAAGACCTCCCAATTTCTTGTACCCATGTACAAAAAGGATTGATAAATTCATCTTCTTGAAATGATGCATTCGGTGCTTGATCATTGTTGTTTTCCTCAGCGAGACCGTGTGTTGGATTGTAATATTCTTCAAGTAAAGGACTGAAGAGAAATTCTAACCCTTGTTGTGACGAATCTGTCTTTTCTGCTGAAGGAACAACATTTTGTCTTGGGGGCACGGGGTCAGAGTTGTCATAATCTGACGCCTTTTGTCCTTGAGGAACGAGGCCTGAAGAGACATTTTCAACAGACATCTCTTGTCGTTGTGGTGCGAGGTCTGAACTGTTGTGATCAGACATCATTTCTTTGATTTCATCAAACTTGATATGAATGGACTCAACTATTAAGCGTGTTCTCTTGTTGTAAACACGATATCCCTTCGACTGAGTAGAATATCCCACCATGACACATGGATCCCCTTTTTCTTTCATCTTATCCAGATTTTCCCCATCTCTAGTTATGTAGCAAATGCAACCAAAGATGTGAAGATGTTTTATTGAAGGTTTCCTGTCATTGATGATGTGATATGCCGTCTTTCCATGAGTGGATATGATGATTGATCTGTTCTGAGTATAGCATGCGGTTGCAACTGCTTCAGCCCAAAATGATAATGGAAGCTTAGAAGCTGAGAGCATTGTTCGAGCAGCCTCAACAAGAGTACGGTTCCGTCTTTCGACAACGCCGTTCTGTTCAGGTGTTCGAGGAGTGGAAGTCTGATGTTCAATGCCTTCTTCTTTGAAATAAGCATGGAGTGTCTTGTTCAAGAATTCCGTGCCTCTGTCAGTACGGACAGTAATAACTTGAGCTTGAAGATTGCGTTGAATCATCGTGAGAAAGTCTTTGAGAACTTCTGGTGTTTCATCCTTGGATCGTAGAAAAAGAGTCCAAGTGTATCTTGAATAGTCATCAACAATCACCAGAATATACTTCTTCCCATTTATACTTGCAACGCGCATTGGACCACACAAGTCCATGTGAAGCAAATTTAGCCTTCCTTTGGAACTAGGAACTGCTTTTGTCTTGAATGAACTTCTTTTTGCTTTACTCATTTCACAAGATGAACAAAGTTGATCCTTTACATATTTCAACTTAGGTAAGTGATTTGCAGTTTTACTTACCTATAAAATATATAATAAAAATACTACTTAGGTAAATTCCAACTAATCACCTTTAACCAAGGTGAAGAGTCAAAACTTACAAAAATAATATATAATATATATAAAATACGTATGTTTAACCGGGCAAGTATGATCACCCGGGTCGTTATCCCCAATGACTAGTGCAATTGAAACCACGTTTTGGATCGGATCCTGATTTGAATTAAGCAAAGATATATGATTTAGTTTCTAGAAATTAAAGCCCTAATTTTTCACTTTTTATTTAACTCTTAATTAAACTAATTTAAAATTAAACTAATTAAAAAACTAATAAGCTTAATTAACGACTTAACTAATGGACTAAAGGTGCAAAAATCTAAGGGATCATCGGGGAAACTAACAGACTAACGGAGGGACTAATCTGAAAAGCAATAAAAATCGAAAAGTTACACTTTCTACCCTAAGAATCTATCCCGATAACAACTAAGACCCGAATTAAGGTGAAATTTGAAAAGTGCTTAAAATGAAAAACTCAAAGAAGCAAAGTTGTAAAAGAAGCTAGGGGGAACAAGATTAATAATATAGTGGGACTAATACTTATTGATTCATCAGCTTTCCTAATCTTGGGCATCCATATCTTTTTGGTCTTAAGTGGCTTTTGTGTACATGTATAACTGATGTACATCTCTAGCTATCACCATTTCATTCCTGATTTGTAATTCTCATATAACTCTTTTATAGTAACTCTTGGATTTTGGATAGTGTATCTTATGCAATGTTTTATTATGGGTGTTTCAACTGATTTGTTCGCTTTTCTCTTGGGTTACTAGCCTAATAGGCACTACATTAGGCTTCGTAGTTCTTGCATTTCACGTCCAAGTATCGAAAAACACATAGCTTCGTGCTTAGTAATAAAATCACCACATGTTTCCATCATTCAGCACAAACTGCATTTTTTTCGAAAGTTTGGGAGTTTTGAACTGTCAATACTCGCAGTTACAGACTTTGTTTTTTAGAAATATAGAAATTCTATGATTGGTCTTTGCTTCCTTCTTTTGAAACTTCACTTGAATATTGTTTGGAACAACCCTTTATCTTTATTCTTGATAGCATCTTAAGCTGTGGTCTGCTAAACACTAGTAGTGTTGAAATTACTCCTGATGATTTAGACTTGTGAGGATTTGTATTCTATTAGCATGAGGCTAACGGTGGTGTGTCTAGTTTGTGTTGTGGTGGAGGGCAATTCTAAACATTGGTTTTAGCACATTTGTGGTGCGTATCGCTTGGTTCTATTCTGAGGCAAACTCTGTTTGGATGGTTTAAATAAATACATCCGACAATTAGTTTTATTAACGACACGTTTCTTTTTGAATTCTTCTCATTTCAGGGAGAATTTGGAAAAAAGGCGGTCGTTTTCCTTATAACTGATGGTTTTGGATATCCTGTTGAGCATTTGGTTGATCGAACAACAGATGGTTTATCAATGAGTTTCCACGGACTGTTGTTGTTGTTCCGAATGAAGTTTCTTTAACTCATTTATCACCATGGGTTCTTGTCTTGGCATTTGAGCTTTCATTTTGTATTTTCATGTATTTTTACGTTCTTTTCGAAATACATTTGAAGCATTTTCTTTGCAAACTGGGTTGTTTTTCATCTGTTCTTTACAATGTTGTAAAGAAAGTTCAAGAGAAATTGAGTGTTTTTCAAGTTTAGAAAAACTTTTTAACAAATTATTATGAACTTCTTTGTTAACAGATTCAGTTCGTTTCGAAAGCTTTAGTGCAATACATTCACATTCTTTGACTTTATGAAGATACATGCATTGTAATTAAGTATTAGCATTTAAATCAGACAGAGAATGCAAATATGAACATGTAACATCTTTAGGCACACACTCTTCGAGAAGTAGATCATATATGTTTGAAAAATCAGCCTTTTCTAATTCAAGTTCGTCAAGCTCCTTTTCAAGGGAATTAATGTACTCCAAATCGTTATTCATTTCTCTTTTTAGTCATGATAAAACAATGGGACTGTCTCTGTTATAGTTTTGTTTGTAAGGGCTTTAATGTAACGTGTTTGATTAAAACTTCCATAAGTCTTAGCGTTGGGTTAGGAAATGGACTACTAGTATGATGTTAGTACCAAGTTTGTTTGGACAAAAGTTCTAAGTGATAGACGTTGTTTGGCTTTTCGTCTTATAAAGTAGTCTACTTTTACTAATGGATTTAGGACATGGTAAAAGCCAACTTATCGTTTTTAGCAATGTTTGGCTTTGTCCTAACAAACGTTTTTCTCAACATTGTCTTCCTATTTCTTTAGTGTGTGTCCAACTGATCAAGATAGTTTTGGATGGTGGTGTTGAAAGTTTTATACAGACTGTTTTGATATGTGTAATCATATGGTTTCCTTTGTCTTTATTCTTAATTTTTTGATCTACTCTCCTTTGCAAGAGTCACCATCTCTTCCCCGTCAGGGGCAAATCTGTTTGCAGGATCAGAAGTATCATATGGGATCTCATACAAACAGGGCTTATTAGATTGAGCTCTCTTGAGGTACTTTGGATTAGCAAAGGTTGATGCTACATTTTACGTTGCGCAGGTTTGGGGTGCTAAATGTGAGAGGTGTTCGATTGACTGTGATTGTTTTATAAAGGTATTTCATTTAAAAAACTTTATTTGTTTTTCCATTTTCAATCATCATGTCAAGATGTCTTTCCTTCCTTAACCTTTAAATCCGAATTAAAACCTTACTTTTCTCTTTGAGTTGACCTTCAAATTGTGACCTAGTTAACAGACTCTTTTTGACTAGCTCATCGTGTTTTTGATTGACAACTGAAATTTCATAGGTTTTAGTTTTTAAACCCTCTTTTATGTCAATGCTTTTATGTCAATATCTTTACGAGCTAATAGTCCTAGAGTTTCATTTAACTTTGTTTGAAGAATGTCATAATCAATCATCTGATCATTAAAGGCTTTGTACTTCTCAAACTCATTATGTTTGTTCTGAAGTGCAATCAGACAACTATCCTGACAACTAATAGCCTCCCCCAGAGCCCTACCAGTCTCATCAAGGTTAGTTCTGCACTCCTTCAGATCTTGAGTCAATGATGCGTATGCTTTCTTTAATTGCTTTAAAATCGTTTTATTTTCCTCAGTATCAAGAGTTAAATTTGCAATTAAATTAGCAAGCGCAGCACGGTCATCAACACATTCTGCAGCATTTGGTCAACCTGATTATCATTATTACGTATATTTGATGAATCAGGAGTGACATTGCTATCATCCTTCTCCATAACATATGTGTCATTAATGGATTCAGGTTGCTCAGAATGTCGTCTTTCATTTGCAAACACATTATTTTTATCATGGTTTTGTACCTGTTCCAATGGCTGATCAGTAGAACTGGATTCTTCAGGTAAGACCTCCTGAATCTTTGCCATGAAACTGTAATGTGCTTCCAATTCCTGTTCATCAATCTCTTCATCCGTGTCCTCTAGCCAATCAGCTTGCTCAGCTTGAAGTGGAACACCTTGTTCAGCTTGTTTGCACATCATCATCTTCTCCTTGTGATACGCGTAGTCTTTAACCCGCTTTGGCTTCCTGCATTCCCTGGCATAGTGTCCAAATCCCTTGCAGTTAAAGCACTGTATCCCATTATGTTGCACTACCGAACTGCCTACTGTTTCCCTAGCCCCAGCAACTGTCATCGTCCTTTGATTCCCAAACTGACCTGACTGATTGTCGTTGTTATACCTTGGTGTGGTATCTTCAGTCTTGTTCCCGAAGTTTGAAGAAGTTCGAAGGTTGTTGTTGGTAGGTTTGTACAGCTTCTTGAAGTACTTAGTAAGGAGTGCCAAATTCTTTTTCATATCCTTATCCCTCCGAGCTTGTTCTGGATCACTATATGCCTACAAACGTCCTCATTGCAGCAGTTGAAGCAGCAGAGAACATTCTACCAGTAGCTGCACATAAAGAAGCTGAGATAATACACAACATGACAGCAGAGAACAAACTTTACTTTCAAGCTGAAAAGGAAGCTATTTTCTTGATTTTGACTGGTATTGGGGATGAAATTTACTCAACTGTTGATGCATGCAACACATCTAAGGAGATGTGGACCGCCATTGAAAGGCTACAACAAGGGGAATCGTTGAACATACAAGATGTAAAGACCAATCTATTTTGGGAATTTGGGAAATTTACCAATTATAGGTTCCCGATTAACACTTCACTTCATAACACAACACGGATCGGAACTAAGAACTAGAAAAGAGATAAAGGTTTTGAGAGAGAGAGAAGAGAGAGAGATGAGAGAAAAAGATAGAAATTAGATTTAGATATTTGTGTGACTTAGATATTTTCATATGGAAAATATCTATATATATATATCCCTACGACGCGTGGGATATTTAACTAGGACTCGGGCTTGGGTTTTGCTTGGGATTAAACCCGAAACATATACAATATTAGATTAACTATCGAGCCTGATTCCCGATAATATTCTATTACAACGTTAACTAATTAAAGACCGAAGCTCCTCAGTAGAGTACAAAAAAAAAGGGGCAGAAAGAAAATAAAAAAAAAAATAAAAAAAAAAAAAAGAAGGACAACACGCAACACCACAGACGCCACCCGCCCCCCCCCCCCACCCACCCCCTCCCACCCGCCCCCCCCCTCCCCAGACCCAACCAGCACTCCCAATCCACCCCACGCCCCCCACGGTGGCCCCACTGCCTGTTCCCCGCAACCAAGAATCGCTCAACCTCCCAAGCTCACCCATCCTTGAAATATCCTCACTCACGCCACTGTGCCTCCAGATCACCACAATGCCACCCCGAGTAATTTCATACCCCTGAATGCTATCACAGCACAAATCCTTGCCTCACGTAATTAAAGACCGAAGCTCCATCGTAGAGTGACCGAGCTTCCTTGTTCGACTTAATAAATTGAGGCTAACATACTTGTTTTATAAATCTCGAAGGGAATTCATGTTATAAACTATGAATACAAGTGTTTTCTAAACTGTATGCTATTCTGATATATTATTGCCTAAGTACATGGAAGTATCTCTTAGGGTAGTAACTCCTAGTATGTCTTTGGGTAGTATCTCCCAATATCTATTTGGGTAATATCTCCCAATATCTCTTTAGATAGTAGCTCCTAGTATCTCTTTTAATAGTGACTCATAGTATTTCTCGGGTAAAGGCTCCCAGTTCTATTAATTTTATATATGTGATTCATGAACTAAGGACAATAATACCATTTTCTATAAATAATTATACTCAATGCAATTATCACTTATAATGACTTGTGTTCACACTATTTATCATAAACCTATGAATTTCACTCAACCTTTGTATTGACCCTTTTTGTGCATATTTATCCCAGGTAATTGAGCAACTAATGGCATGAAGTGGCATGGACTTGAAGATGGCTAAACTGTTATCATTCAACTTTACGTTTCTAGATTTTAGGATCTGCTTTTGTAAAAACTTTGATGAATAAATGAATGATAACAAACTTTTCAAAAACATCTCTTTTGAGTCGTTTTCTATGATTATAACTATTGTACTATGAAGTAATACCCCAGATTAGCTTCCGCGGCTATATTTATCAAAATGGGGGTGTTACATAAACGGTATGTGTAATTAAGCACATACCAAGCACTTTCAGTAGTAACTTTATAACACCCTGTGTTTTCAAGTCATTGACGACGTCAATAAATCCACAATGTACCTTTTGTATTGTACGCATTTGCTTTAAATCATAAATGTTAAGCTAAATCGCGTAAGCTAAAAATTAGCGTTCAATGTAAACAGGCATCAAACAATTAAGCGTTTACATCAATCAAGTAATAAATAATTATTTTGAGAATAATTATGATCCTTGTTCATTTTACACGAATCAAGGAAAACTAGAGATGATAAGAGAGAAGAGAGAGAAAAAAGAAGAAGTTAGATTTATGAAAAATTAAAACTAGATATTTTCTAATTGAAAATATCTATATATATATTTAGATATTTAGAAAATATCTAAATATATATATACCCCTACACATTTAATGTGACGCGCGGGATATATAACTAGGACCCGGGCTCGGGTTATGTTTGGGATTAAACCCGAAACATATACAATATTAGATTAACTATCGAGCCCGATTCCCGATATTATCCTGTTACAACATTAACTAATTAAAGACCGAAGCTCCATCGTAGAGTGACCGAGCTTCCTTGTTCGACTCAATAAATTGAGGCTAACAATCCGGGATGTGGCCATTGTGATAAATTGAGGCTAACAATCCGGGATGTGGCCATTTTGGTCATTATTGGTTTCTTTAGCTCGTTTTATTAGGCAAAAGGTATGTGTATTTATGCACATACCAAAATCCTTCATACTAAGCTATTGTCATGTTCTCACGCCATGTTATAAATACAAACTTAGAAAACCAACAATTTCAATCCCTCTAGACTAATTACCTTGAAAAGTAGCTAAGTGTTCATCTAAGGGGATTTAAAAATCACTAGTTTTGAAAAGCAGCCCGTTTTACCATTTTTATGCATTTATTCATAACTTCAAGGAACAAGAAACACTAAAAAGGATAAATTCCTCGTCCTCGATTTTTCACCTGCCCCATACTAAGCTTAAAAACGAAATCATTGTTAAATACAAGTTAAAATGCTAACACTACCTTCTTAAAACCTAATTTGTGGAATGTCATCGCCACTTTTCGCTTCTTATTCCTAAATCTCTAAAGATTTTATTATTATTATTTGTAACGAATAAATTAATGTCTTATTTATATAAATTAAACCCGGTTTAGACCACAATTAGTTTGAAATCCTTTCCTAAAGAGACGATGTGGTGAGAATAAGGTCCACATTAAGGTTCTAACTTTAGCCATGATTTAGGGGTATCCTGTTTATTTCGATCTGAAACATAATCAACTAGCGTCTTTAGAGACAGAGGTTTATTAGTTATCTCGGCAGTCGAAAATTTGGCTTTTTATTATTATTATTATTGTAACATTATTAAACATCGGTCCTTTAAAAACTGCCACATCGGTATGCGAAGCCGACCATGGTCCAGGATGCTTTATTTCCGACGTCGGTGATCCTTGACTTTTTAGAAGGCTGCAACATCGGTTGTGAGCCGGCAAGATGCAACAAACTTTTATCAGTCTCAAATTATTACTATGTGCCTTATTTAGAAGACTGTCACATCGGTTATGAACCGGCAAGAGGTAGTAAACTTTTATCAGCCCACAGTTTTTATTATTATTCTTACCTCCACCCTTTAAATGACTACCACTTCGGTTGTGAGTCGGCAAGAGGTAGTGGTCTTATTCCGGCTTTGGTTTATTACATAACATTATTATTATTAGCAAAATTTCAAGTCATGTGGTCTTTTAACTACCTAGACAATGGTAGCGAGCCATCAGGAATTGGTAGCCTATTTCTCCACAACACTGACAAAACCTCAATGTGTACCTTACTTTCACCAAAAGGAATCTCTACGAAGTGATCTAAACTAAGAATCGCAAAAACCTAAAGTAACTTTATTTATTCAACAATTATATAACATTTATTAAGCTAATGGGAGCAAAAAAGTTACAATCTAACCTCTATGAGCCATATAGAGATCCAACTACTCTATGTTTTAGCATCTATCTTATATAAAAACTCTCTCATTAAAAATCTTTAATAAAAGATTCCCGGAATGCTTAGTCTATAAAAAACAAATTTTTCATATTTAAAGTCAATTATGGAAACTTGCAAACTCTTGGCTTTTACAAGCTAGAATTCGCGTTTTAATGCTTCTTGTATAAAAACTAGCAAGAGCTTAAATTTATATAAGTTAAGGGGCAAGCTAGAGCGCAACATGCTCTATTCCAGTTAAAAATTTATTCCTTTTTAAAAGACAATTATACGTGTAAAAAAAACATATTATATTTTGTTTTTTTTTTTTTTCTTCCTATTTTTTGCTATTTTTGTGGAAAGACAACGGGGTTAAGTAAAAGAAAGGCACACGAAGTAAGATCGAATCAACGATCCCCCCCCCCATACTTAGAACTTAACATTGTCCTTAATGTGAGCTGTCACCCCCATATAATTCAAAGCATATTAAAATATTAAGGTGGTCTTACGCAATATAGAGTCGGTTTATTAATTATGATAATAGATAAACGTTAAATCAATAAGATCTAGGATATCGGATTCCCATAAGCATTCTAAGGATTAAAGATCGAGTGGACGATGGACAAAACCACGAGCACGAGAGTCTTCATAATCTAAGGCAATCCTAGACACAAAACACGAAACACGAGAAAGGAAGAGGTGAGCCCCCTCACTTATTCATTAATATACTACTACTAAGGATCAACATGGGTTGCCTCCCACGAAGCGCTTGTTTTTGTTAACCGAGTCACGAGCCTAACTCGATCCCCGAATTTAGTGGTCCATGGGGAAAGTTTAGAGATCCGGGTCAACCATCAGTGGTATGTCCCCTCCAAAATAATGCTTAAGTCTATGACCATTCACCTTGAAATTTGGTCCGTCGGTTTGAGATAACTCGACGGTACCATAAGGGAAAACTTGAGCAACGGTGAATGGTCCGGTCCAACGGGTTTTAAGCTTGCCCGAGAAAATCTTTAATCAAGAATTGAAGAGAAGAACTCGATCACCAACGTTGAAAACGCGGTTTTTAATCTTGGAGTCATGAATCTTCTTCGTTTTCTCTTTGTAGATTAAAGAGTTCTCGTAAGCTTGATCCCGGAGTTCATTTAATTCATTTATTTGAACTTTTTGGTGATCACCCGCGGTCTTAAGGTCAAAATTACAATGTTTCAAGGCCCAATAGGCCTTGTGTTCAAGTTCGATAGGAAGATGGCAAGCCTTTTCGTATACAAGCTTATAAGGAGTGCACCCAATGGGTGTCTTAAATGCGGCACGGAAGGCCCATAGTGCATCATCTAACTTATTAGACCATGAAGCACGGTTTTCACCTATGGTCCTTTCTAAAATACGTTTCAAACCACAATTTGAAACCTCCACTTGTCCACTCGTTTGTGGATGATACGCGGTAGAAAGACGATGAGTAACTTCATACTTAAGCATAACTTTAGCAAATTGATGATTACAAAAATGGGTACCTCGATCACTAATTATAACATGAGGAGTTCCAAATCGTGATCCGTCTCGTTTTTCTCTTCGATTTGACAGCTGACGGGCCTGAAACGGACTTACGGATCAAAAGTTATGGCAGTTTTACTGAAACCCTTTTCGTCACACAAAATTTCTAAAAAAATTTCGTTCGGTCCAAAAAAAATTTGCTCGTTCGATCCTCTCGTTCGATCGCTCGTTCGAACCGCTCGTTCGATCGCTCGTTCGATCGCTCGTTCGAACCGCTCGTTCGATCGCTCGTTCGATCCGTTCGTTCGATCGCTCGTTCGATCCGTTCGTTCGATCGCTCGTTCGATCCGTTCGTTCGATCGTAACCTTTTTCGCTCGTTCGATCGTAACTCTTTTTCGCTCGTTCGATCGTACACGATTTCCACTCGTTCGATCGAAACGTGTTTTCCACTCGTTCGATCGTTCTTCACAAGAACCAAGAGCGTAAAACCTCTATATTTTTTTTTCAATGATGCGACTCAAAAAGAAACCCGATTTGTGCCGAATCAAAACAAGAGAAACAAGTATGCCGAGTGATGCAACAACCAAACCTTCGAATCCAATATGCTTACACCAAAAAAAACCACGAAATCCACCCGAGGCGATTGATACCAATTGTAGGAACCCGATTTACCACTTCACTTCATAACCCGAACCACGAATCAAGAAAACTAGAGAGAGAGAGAGAAGAGAGAGAAAAAAGAAGAAGTTAGATTTATGAAAAATTAAAACTAGATATTTTCTAATTGAAAATATCTATATATATTTAGATATTTAGAAAATATCTAAATATATATATACCCCTACACATTTAATGTGACGCGCGGGGATATATACAGGACCCCCCCCCCCCCCCCCCCCGGCTGGGTTATGTTTGGGATTAAACCGACAATTATACAATATTAGATTAACTATCGAGCCCGATTCCCGATATTATCCTGTTACAACATTAACTAATTAAAGACCGAAGCTCCATCGTAGAGTGACCGAGCTTCCTTGTTCGACTCAATAAATTGAGGCTAACAATCCGGGATGTGGCCATTTTGGTCATTATTGGTTTCTTTAGCTCGTTTTATTAGGCAAAAGGTATGTGTATTTATGCACATACCAAAATCCTTCATACTAAGCTATTGTCATGTTCTCACGCCATGTTATAAATACAAACTTAGAAAACCAACAATTTCAATCCCTCTAGACTAATTACCTTGAAAAGTAGCTAAGTGTTCATCTAAGGGGATTTAAAAATCACTAGTTTTGAAAAGCAGCCCGTTTTACCATTTTTATGCATTTATTCATAACTTCAAGGAACAAGAAACACTAAAAAGGATAAATTCCTCGTCCTCGATTTTTCACCTGCCCCATACTAAGCTTAAAAACGAAATCATTGTTAAATACAAGTTAAAATGCTAACACTACTCATAAAAGCTAATTGTGAAAGCATTGCCACTTTTCGCTTCCTTATTTCCTAAATCTTCTAAAGATTTTATTATTATTATTTGTAACGAATAAATTAAAGTCTTATTTATATAAAGTAAACCCGGTTTAGACCACAATTAGTTTGAAATCCTTTCCTAAAGCAACGATATGGTGAGAATAAGGTCCACATTAAGGTTCTAATTTCGCATGATTTAGGGGTTATCCTTTTTATTTCATCTGAAACAACTCAACTACGAGTCTAGAGACAGAGGCTTTATTTAGATAATCTCGGAGTCGAAATTTGGCTTTATTATTATTATTATTGCAACATTATTAAACCTCGGTCCTTTAAACAACTGCCACATCGGTATGCGAGCCGACCATGGTCCAGGAGTCTTATTTCGACGTCGGTGATCCTTGACCTTTTAGAAGGCTACAACATCGGTTGTGAGTTGGCAAGATGCAGCAAACTTTTATCAGTCTCAGATTATTACTATGTGCCTTATTTAGAAAACCGCCACATCGGTTATGAACCGGCAAGAGACAGTAAACTTTTATCAGCCCACAATTTTTATTATTATTATTACCTCCACCCTTTAAATGACTACCACATCGGTTGTGAGCCGGCAAGAGGTAGTGGTCTTATTTCGGCTTTGGTTTATTACATAACTATTATTATTATAGCCAAATTTCAAGTCATGTGGTCTTTTAACTACCTAGACAACGGTAGCGAGCCGTCAGGAATCGGTAGCCTATTTCCCCACAACACTGACAAAACCTCGATGTGTACCTTACTTTCACCAGAAGGAATCTCTACGAAGTGATTTAAACTAAGATCGCAAAAAAATACTAAAGCATCTTTATTCAACAATTATATAACGTTTATTAAGTTGATGGGAGCAAAAAGTTACAATTAACCTCTATGAGCCTTAAAGAGATCCAACTACTCTATGTTTAGCATCTAACTTATATAAAACTCTATCATTTAAAATCTTTAATAAAAAGATTCCCGAATGCTTAGTCTAATAAAACAAATTTTTCATATTTAAAGTCAATTATGGAAACTTGCAAACTCTTGGCTTTTACAAGCTAGAATTCGCGTTTTAATGCTTCTTGTATAAAAACTAGCAAGAGCTTAAATTTATATAAATTAAGGGGCAAGCTAGAGCGCAACATGCTCGATCAAGTTAAAATTTATTCCTTAAAAGACAATACTACGTGTAAAAAACACTTATTCTATTTTTTTTTTTCTTTCATATTTTTGCTATTTTTGGTGGAAAAACGGGGTTACGTAAAGACAAGGCAAATGCAAGTAAGATCGAATCAAAAGACCCCCCCCATACTTTAGAACTACACATTCCTCAATGTGAAGACTGTCACCCCCTATAATTTCCCAAGCATAATCTTAAATATTAAGGGGTCTCTACGCAAATCTAAAGCCGTTTATTAATTATGCTAATAGATAAACGTTAAATCAATAAGATCTAGGATATCGGATTCCCATAAGCATGCTAAGGATTGAAGATCGAGTGGACGATGGACAAAACCATGAGCACGAGAGTATTCATAATCCGGGCAATCCTGGACATAAAACACAAAACACGAAACACGAGAAAGGAAGAGACGAGCCTCCTCACTTATTCATAATTATACTACTACTAAGGATAAAGCATGGGTGCCACCCGCGAAGCGCTTGTTTTTGTTAACCGAGTCACGAGCCTGACTCGATCCCCGAATTTAGTGGTCCATGGGGAAAGTTTGGAAATCTGGGACAACCATCGGTGGTATGTCCCCTCCAAAATAATGCTTAAGTCTATGACCATTCACCTTGAAGTTTGGTCTGTCGGTTTGAGATAACTCGACGGCACCATAAGGGAAAACTTGAGCAACGGTGAATGGTCCGGTCCAACGGGTTTTAAGCTTGCCCGAGAAAATCTTTAATCGAGATTGAGAGATGAACTCGGATCACCACCGTTGAAACGCAGTTTTTAATCTTGGAGTCATGAATCTTCTTCGTTTTCTCTTTGTAGATTAAAGAGTTCTCGTAAGCTTGATCCCAGAGTTCATTTAATTCATTTATTTGAACTTTTTGGTGATCACCCGCGGTCTTAAGGTCAAAATTACAATGTTTCAAGGCCCAATAGGCCTTGTGTTCAAGTTCGATAGGAAGATGGCAAGCCTTTCCGTACACGAGCTTATAAGGAGTGCACCCAATGGGTGTCTTGAATGCGGTACGGAAGGCCCATAATGCATCATCTAACTTATCAGACCATGAAGCACGGTTTTCACCTATGGTCCTTTCTAAAATACGTTTCAAACCACAATTTGAAACCTCCACTTGTCCACTCGTTTGTGGATGATACGCGGTAGAAAGACGATGAGTAACTTCATACTTAAGCATAACTTTAGCAAATTGATGATTACAAAAATGGGTACCTCGATCACTAATTATAACATGAGGAGTTCCAAATCGTGATCCGTCTCGTTTTTCTCTTCGATTTGACAGCTGACGGGCCTGAAACGGACTTACGGATCAAAAGTTATGGCAGTTTTACTGAAACCCTTTTCGTCACACAAAATTTCTAAAAAAATTTCGTTCGGTCCAAAAAAAATTTGCTCGTTCGATCCTCTCGTTCGATCGCTCGTTCGAACCGCTCGTTCGATCGCTCGTTCGATCGCTCGTTCGATCGCTCGTTCGATCGCTCGTTCGATCGCTCGTTCGATCCGTTCGTTCGATCGCTCGTTCGATCCGTTCGTTCGATCGCTCGTTCGATCCGTTCGTTCGATCGCTCGTTCGATCCGTTCGTTCGATCGTAACCTTTTTCGCTCGTTCGATCGTAACTCTTTTTCGCTCGTTCGATCGTACACGATTTCCACTCGTTCGATCGAAACGTGTTTTCCACTCGTTCGATCGTTCTTCACAAGAACCAAGAGCGTAAAACCTCTATATTTTTTTCAATGATGCGACTCAAAAAGAAACCCGATTTGTGCCGAATCAAAACAAGAGAAACAAGTATGCCGAGTGATGCAACAACCAAACCTTCGAATCCAATATGCTTACACCAAAAAAAACCACGAAATCCACCCGAGGCGATTGATACCAATTGTAGGAACCCGATTTACCACTTCACTTCATAACCCGAACCACGAATCAAGAAAACTAGAGAGAGAGAAAAAAGAAGAAGTTAGATTTATGAAAAATTAAAACTAGATATTTTCTAATTGAAAAAATATTATATATATTTAGATATTAGAAAATATCTATATATATATATACCCATCACAATTAATGTGACGCGCTGGATATATAACTAGGACCGGGGCTTCGGGTTATGGTTGGGATTTAAACCCGAAACATATTCAATATTAGATTAAAACTATCGAGCCCGATTCCCCCGTTATTATCCTGTTACAACATTACTAATTAAAGGACCGAAGCACCCATGTAGAGTGACGAGTTCCTTTGTTCGGACTTCACTAAATTGAGGCTACTCAATCCGGATGTGGCCATTGTGATAATTGAGGTACATCGGGATGTGGCCATTTTGGTCATTTTGGTTTATTTAGCACGTTTTATTAGCAAAAAGGTATGTGTATTATGCATCATACCAAAATTCCTTATAACGAAGCTATTGTCATGTTCTCACGCCATGTTATAAATACAAACTTAGAAAACCAACAATTTCAACCCTCTAGACTAATTACCTTGAAAAGTAGCTAAGTGTTCATCTAAGGGGATTTAAAAATCACTAGTTTTGAAAAGCAGCCCGTTTTACCATTTTTATGCATTTATTCATAACTTCAAGGAACAAGAAACACTAAAAAGGATAAATTCATCGTCCTCGATTTTTCACCTGCCCCATACTAAGCTTAAAAACGAAATCATTGTTAAATACAAGTTAAAATGCTAACACTACTCATAAACGCTAATTGTGCAAGCATTGCCTCTTTTCGCTTCCTTATTCCTAAATTTCTAAGCTTTTATTATTATTATTTGTTACGAATAAATTTAAAGTCTGATTATTTATAAGTAACCCCGGTTTAGCACAATTAGTTTGGAATCCTTTTTAAAAGCATACGATATGGTGAGAATAAGGTCCACATTAAGGTTTTAATTTCGCATGATTTAGGGGGTTATCCTTTTTATTTCATCTGAAACAACTCAACTACGAGTCTAGAGACAGAGGCTTTATTTTGATAATCTCGGAGTCGAAATTTGGCTTTATTATTATTATTATTGCAACATTATTAAACCTCGGTCCTTTAAACAACTGCCACATCGGTATGCGAGCCGACCATGGTCCAGGAGTCTTATTTCGACGTCGGTGATCCTTGACCTTTTAGAAGGCTACAACATCGGTTGTGGTGGCAAAGAGCAGCAAACTTTTATCAGTCTCAGATTATACTATGTGCCTTATTAGAAAACCGCCCACATCGTTATGAACCGGCAAGAGACAGTAAACTTTTATCAGCCCACAATTTTATTATTATTATTATTACCTCTACCCTTTAAACGGCTACCACATCGGTTGTGAGTCGGCAAGAAGGTAGTGTCTTTTTTCGGTCTTGGTTTATTACATAACTATTATTATTATAGCCAAATTTCAAGTCATGTGGTCTTTTAACTACCTAAACAACGGTAGCGAGCCGTCAAGAATCGGTAGCCTATTTCCCCACAACACTGACAAAACCTCGATGTGTACCTTACTTTCACCAGAAGGAATCTCTACGAAGTGATTTAAACTAAGAATCGCAAAAAACTAAAGCAACTTTATTCAACAATTATATAACGTTTATTAAGTTGATGGGAGCAAAAAGTTACAATTAACCTCTATGAGCCTTAAAGAGATCCAACTACTCTATGTTTAGCATCTAACTTATATAAAACTCTATCATTTAAAATCTTTATAAAAAGATTCCCGAAAGCTTAGATCTAATTAAAACAAATTTTTCATATTTAAAGTCAATTATGGAAACTTGCAAACTCTTGGCTTTTACAAGCTAGAATTCGCGTTTTAATGCTTCTTGTATAAAAACTAGCAAGAGCTTAAATTTATATAAGTTAAGGGGCAAGCTAGAGCGCAACATGCTCGATCAAGTTAAAATTTATTCCTTAAAAGACAATACTACGTGTAAAAAACACTTATTCTATTTTTTTTTATTTTTTTTTCTTCATATTTTTGCTATTTTTGGTGGAAAAACGGGGTTACGTGAAGACAAGGCAAATGCAAGTAAGATCGAATCAAAAGATCCCCCCCCCCCCCATACTAGAACTACACATTGTCCTCAATGTGAGACTGTCACCCCCATACTAATTTCAAGGCATAATCTAAATATTAAGGGGTCTCTACGCAAATCTAAAGTCGTTTATTAAGTATGCTAATAGATAAACGTTAAATCAATAAGATCTAGGATGTCAGATTTCCATAAGCATGCTAAGGATTGAAGATCGAGTGAACGAAGGACAAAACCCGGGCCCGAGCGTCTTCATAATTGGGCTATCCTGGACATAAAACACAAAACACGAAACACGAGAAAGAAAGAGGCGAGCCTCCTCACTTATTCATAATTATACTACTACTAAGGATAAGCATGGGTTACCACCCGCGAAGCGCTTGTTTTTGTTAACCGAGTCACGATCCTGACTCGATCCCCGAATTTAGTGGTCCATGGGGAAAGTTTGGAGATCCGGGACAACCATCGGTGGTATGTCCCCTACAAAATAATGCTTAAGTCTATGACCATTCACCTTGAAGTTTGGCCTGTCGATTTGAGATAGCTCGAAGGCACCATAAGGGAAAACTTGAGCAACGGTGAATGGTCTGGTCCAACGGGTTTTAAGCTTGCCCGAGAAAATCTTTAATCAAGAATTGAAGAGAAGGACTCAATCACCAACGTTGAAAACGCGGTTCTTGATCTTTGAGTCTTGAATCTTCTTTGTTTTCTCTTTGTAGATTAAAGAGTTCTCGTAAGCTTGATCCCGGAGTTCATTTAATTCATTTATTTGAACCTTCCGGTGATCACCCGCGGTCTTAAGGTCAAAATTACAATGTTTCAAGGCCATAGCAATGTGTTCAAGTGCGATAGGAAGGATGGCAAGCTTTTCGAGATACAAGCTTATAAGGAGTGCACCCAATGGGTGTCTTGAATGCGGTACGGAAGGCCCATAATGCATCATCTAACTTATCAGACCATGAAGCACGGTTTTCACCTATGTCCTTTCTAAAATACGTTTCAAACCACGATTTGAAACCTCTACTTGTCCACTCGTTTGCGGATGATACGCGGTAGAAAGACGATGAGTAACTCCATACTTAAGCATAACTTTAACAAATTGATCATTACAAAAATGGGTACCTCGATCACTAATTATAACATGAGGAGTTCCAAATCCTGATCCGTCTCGTTTTTCTCTTCGATTGAAGCTGACGGCCTGAAAGGACTTACGGATCAAAAGTTATGGCAGTTTTACTTGAACCCTTTTTCGTCACACAAATTTTCAAAAAAATTTCGTTCGGTCCAAAAAAAAATTTGCTCGTTCGAACCGCTCGTTCGATCGCTCGTTCGATCGCTCGTTCGATCGCTCGTTCGATCGCTCGTTCGAACCGCTCGTTCGATCGCTCGTTCGATCGCTCGTTCGATCCGTTCGTTCGATCGCTCGTTCGATCCGTTCGTTCGATCGCTCGTTCGATCCGTTCGTTCGATCGCTCGTTCGATCCGTTCGTTCGATCGTAACCTTTTTCGCTCGTTCGATCCAAACTTTTGTCGCTCGTTCGATCGTACACGATTTCCACTCGTTCGATCGGTACAACTTTTTCTTCACTTTTTTCGTTCTTCTCTTCTTGTTACCCGCGTTTCCAACAACAAAATGAGCCACGAAAAAAGTATTTATGCCGAGTGATGAATCAACCTAGCTGCCGAATTCAATATGCTTACCACACCAAAAAAAAACCACGAAATCCACCCGAGGCGATTGATACCAATTGTAGAAACCCGTTTAATACTTCCACTTCATAACCCGAACACGAAAAAAGAAAAGAGAAGAGAGAGAGAGACGAAATAGAGAGAGAGTAGAGAGAGATGAGAT
Source organism: Tanacetum coccineum (assembly GCA_026074375.1). Classification (NCBI taxonomy): domain Eukaryota; kingdom Viridiplantae; phylum Streptophyta; class Magnoliopsida; order Asterales; family Asteraceae; genus Tanacetum; species Tanacetum coccineum. Next base: position 41,401 of record BQNB010003745.1, read on the forward strand.
AGAAAAGAAAAAATATATTTTGTGAAATTAAAAACTAGATATTTTCATATGAAAATATCTATATATATATTTAGATATTTTAGAAAATATCTAAATATATATATACCCCTACACATTTAATGTGACGCGCGGGATATATAACTAGGACCCGGGCTCGGGTTTTGCTTTGGGATTAAACCCAAAACATATACAATATTAGATTATCTATCGAGCCCGATTCCCGATAATATTTAATTACAACATTAACTAATTAAAGACCGAAGCTCCATCGTAGAGTGACCGAGCTTCCTTGTTCGACTCAATAAATTGAGGCTAACAAGATCACTTGATATCTCACACGGATTGCCAGCGTGGCAATCCGTGATTGAGACACCTTGTTCTTTCTTTGTGAGTGTAAGTAGTGTAAAATCCCATCTCTCTTGTTCTTTCTCATCATCCAACGTGTCCTCTCTTGATGAGATCAACCAATGAAATGCATTTGGTGATGTAAGATTTTGCCAGCGTGTATTAGATTCCATGAATTGTCCATTTTGTCCTTTAATTGGGATTTGCCCCATGATTTGACTGAGAGGGTAAACGGAGGAGACGGTGAACAGTATAACTTCATTTCCTGCTTAATTTTAATTGAAGGGTGCGTTTGTATAAGTTTGACTCAGGCTATTTGGGCTTTGACTTGAGAAACGGGCCACAGTTTTTGGTTTTGGGCTAGGAAATATGGTAAATGGCTAGGGCTAAGGGTTTTAGTTATTTCGGGTATAATAAGAAAGGTAGGCCCATTTTAATTAGGGCTCATTTGTGTAAGGAAACCTGCACTCTTGGTTTACACTTGTGCAAAGTGTAGCCAGGACGTAAAAAACCCCCAATTAAGTTAGTACTGCTGTCACTTTTAGTCTAGTTTTAGTTAAGTATAAGTAGGTCTTAGGTTCTTAGATTAAAGTAGGATTAAGTCTAGTTATAGCTTAATATAGAATAAGTCTTAAATCTTATTTTCTAGCTCATTTTCCTAGTTTAAATTTGCTGTCAAAAGTAACTCAAAAACCTCAAAAGCCAAAAAAACAGTAGGTTAATTAAGTAGATCATTATTTTGTTAATTTTAGCTTCTGATTCTAGATTTTATAGCTTATATAGATAGATTATAAGTAGTTTAATAAGTCCTTAAAGTTTTAGAGTCCAGTTTAGCTTTTTAAGGTATTTAGCTTATTTGGATTTTGTGCTAATTTGCTTATTTCCTGAGTTTGCTTAATTCATGCTTAAATTCAGTAGCTTAAGAGGATTTCTAGCTTAGATTTCTTTGCATTTATAGATTAAGCAAATCATAAGCTATCTAGATCACTTTTCCTTTTTAGAATTGAGCTTAATTTGAGCTTAATATAGTTGTCTAAGTGAAAACAAGCCCAAAATCCCACTTACTGTCACAGCTTTTTAATCAGCTGTTTTAGGCTTATTAGTGGTTTTCAGCTTATGTGTCTTTTATTAAAAATGCTTAATTTTGTGTCCTTTATAAGTCCCAAGTGTTAGTTTTTTATAAAAGTCAAAAAAAAAGTGCAAAAAGTGGGGTTAGCCTGCCTCGAACCACAACCTCCCATACACAACACCAACACCTTTACCAGTTTGCTACATTAGCTCATCCGTTTCATATCCTATCTTTAAACCTTTATACACTTTTGGCTTTATAAAGCTTTTAAGCATATTTTATAACTAACAACTTCGGGCATATTTTTTCTAGGTACTAATAAGCTTATGACTATTTTTTGAATTTTTTTTACTAGAATTTACTCTACTATTATATAGAATTTTTAATACGTTTTATTTTCTTTAAAAACTTAAAAAATCATAAAAAATAGAAAAATAATCAGAAAAATAAAAATCTTTTTTATAAAATTTTCTTTTTAATATAAAGTTTGTAGGAAAATTGGTTTCATTTTCATAAGGTCTATTTTGCAAAATTACTTTTAAAGAACGGGTTTTGTTCCCGTTCTCAGTTTTCAATTTTTAACCCTCGTTTTAACTCCGTTTTCACTCTAGTTTTTTTTAAACTCCGTTTTAATTCAATTAGCATACAATTAAAAGAAAAATAAAAAATTAGGTTTAATTTTGTAGAATTTAGGTTTTTGGCCTTAGTTTTAGTGTCCCGTTTCGCGTTTTTTATTTAAATTTTGAAATTTGTGCTTTTTATTTAGTTGTGATAGTTTATCAAAAATATCTTTGCTATATTCAAATCAGAATCCAAGCTTAAACGAGGTTTCAATTTCACTAATCGTTGGGGAAACGACCCGGGTGATCATATTTGCCCGGTTTAATATACGTATTATATATTATATTATATATATTTTTGAGAGTGAATTTTCCTTAGGGAATTTTCTTAATTGCTCCTTTAAAGTATTATATTTTATATATATTTTAAGTGTGTTAAAACTGCAATCAATTAACTTAGTAGAAAAATATATAAAAACAAACTATATAAACAAGTGTACATTTTTATTCAAAAGGTACTATTTTGGTTCGTGTACAATAACAACCATATTATGTACTAGAAAGATAGTACGACTTATGACGATTCCGAAAAGGTAAGAAACTTGTCAAACGGATAAATAACGAAAAAGTTACCGCTAATTACGAGTTTATACGTTAAATAAACAATTTTATAAAATAACTTTAATGAAAAACTAAATCAAACAGCAAGTTTATAATTTTAAACTCATAAAACATATTTTTAGATTCCAAAATAATTTCTATAACCTAATGAACAGTAAACCACTATTCATAGACAAAAGTTTTATTTTATAAAATATAGAAAATTTAATAACGATAACGTGCTCGTAAAGTAACGCTAAAAACGGAGCTAAACCGAATAAAATACGACGTTACTGGTTTTACGATAACTAAAATTATAAAAATAAGTTTATATCTGTTATGAACAGTAAAAAGTACTGTTCATCATGAGATCAAAATAATGGAAAATTGCAAATTATGATAATTTCATCCTTAATACGGAAAGCATGGGCATAAGAAACGTCAGAATCGGGCTAAAACCGAAAAGTTAGCTATATTTACTACAACTTAAATATAAACGTTTTTACTTATTAACCACAATTTACCAAAAACAATTAGTTGGTATTGAACTATATAGAAATATATATGGTTATCAAAGTACTAATATTACTAGGATTTTCATAATGAGCCTCTTCGGGTGGCGTATCGAGAGTTGCTGGATTTACGATTTAAAGTGTCCTAGCTCCTCATACGTCACTACATGACCTCTTAAATTATGATAGCCCGAACGATAGTATGATGTAACTAACATGGACCTGTATATGATGTTAGTTAATCAAAGTGATTGGTACTTATACGACCTTAATTTAAATAGGTTGCATCTGACGATTTGCGTGACGCATTATATGTGATATTTGGTCGTTATTAAACTCAAGGTGAGTGACTTAGCCCCACTTTTTTACGATTCAATAACTATGGGGTGGAAACATGCTTTGTTTTATAAATTGGACGCAAGTGGATATTTTATATTGATTACATGTTTGCCTAAGTAGCGATAACCCAAGTTGAGCCCATTATCATGAACTGTCAATTGCATAGATGTAGTTGTTAATTACATTATGTGAGCGCGAATGTTATGAATAGATCTATTTGGGGAAACGACCTCCTCGTTCGGGTGACTAGCTATCACCGGGAACGAACGTATATCATGTCGAATTTAGGGATGTTTCAGGTTAAACATCTAATCGGGCATAAATTACAATATATATTATTGCAAGAAAGATCACCGAGCTTCAGTGTCATGAGCTTAGGAAAATGTAATCTGGTTTTGTGATGTCTGCATGTGTTGCATTATCACGGGGAAAGTCTTGCGGTCCTGCATATTATGATTTATCAAACCTATGAATTCACCAACATTATTGTTGACGTTTTAAAGCAATGTTTTTCAGGAGATCAATAAGCATAAGGTGCCAAGGATACATTGGTGATTTTGTTTTGGGAAGTCATGCTACAGATATGGTTGTATTATGTTTTAGGAAACTCATGTGTTGTGAACCAGTATCTTTGTAATAATAATAAGGAACAAGTTAAAGCTTCGGGCTATTTGTATCAAATATTTGTTAAATCCAATGTATCATTTTTAAAACGACTTTTTGGTCATTCTATATATATATCTTGTGTTATTGATCTATGAAGTAACATGCCCCGGACCCTTATTCTGTTGCGACTTAGAGTATTCCATCTGAGGATCCTTATGAGGAGGCTGCCCGACAGTTGTTGGAGCAGGCACCACGTTCTTCAGAGTATGTACCTGATCCCATAGAGCTTAAGGATCATGTACCTGTGTATATTCCGGAGCCTGAGCATCTTGAGGATTTAGTGCCAGCTGAGGATAAGGCACCTACACCTCTACTACCACCATTCTTTTTATCTCCACGTATTCGACCCCCACATACTAGAGCAGCCATGAGGCAGATGAGAGCTGCAGCACCATCAACCTATCATTCACTACTCCCATCAGGGACCCACCATTGTTACCTATACCTCTACCTGCACCATCTACTAGCCGCAGAGCTGATATTCCCGAGGCTAATACACCGCCTCGGAAGAGGCTACTACTTACTACTCCTAGACCTAGTTGTAAGGTTGGGGATAGTTCTGCTGCTGTTACGAGACAGCCAGGACCCACTATGGCCTATAGAGTCGATCATAGTCTTGTAGACACTATGGAGACCAGGTTTTGAGATACTGAGAGGAGGATGATGACCGCCTTAGAGATGGTCAACATGAGGGTCAGTTACCAGGTAGATGTTCGCAATAGAGAGAGTTTGGAGTTTTACTCACGACATCACGATGCCCAGAAGGATCGTGCAGCTATGAGAGTTGAGATTGAGGTATTGAGGAGAGAGAGACTTGCTTACGAGCAAGAGAGTATTCAGACCCGCAGGACTTGGCTAGGTCTGAAGCTTACTACAGGGCATTAGAGGCACGAGTTACAGTATTAGAGACTGAGGTGCGTCGCCACGAGATATTTTATTTCTGATTAGCTATCCTGTATAGCCTACTAAGTATTACGGGTAACTCCCGGCTAGTAGGGCTCTATTATCTACTTAGCAAACATAGCATTTAACAAGTGGTATCTATCGCCAGGAGAGATCTAGTATGGTTTTCGTGATCAAATCGAGCCTAATTGCAAGAAATTCGATCGATCTCGCTTTTGTAAGGATGAACAGTTGCTTTCGTATGGTTGGTTTTATGATTTGATGTGTTTTTTGATCTTAAAACGCAATACATTAGCTTTCGTAACTATCAAATTGTAGAATTAATACCTCGTTTACGGAAATTACATGTTTTTGAATTCAAATTGATAAAAAAATGGATTTGTTAGCTTTCATAAACAAGAAGATAAGTTTCGGTAACTATTTTTAGGCGGGAAAATTACTTTCGTAGGACAATTTTAAGCTTTCATAAGGAAGAAATCTTTCATAAACTGTCATACGTAAGTCATTTTTTAGCTTTCGTAACATAGAATTACTTTCGTAACGATAAATCTAGCTTTCGTAACAAAGAAACTTGTTAATTTGAAGGGATAACGTTGAGTTTTTCGTTTTAAACTGGTAAAGATCAAATAAGTAAGTTTTCTTAGGTTTCGTAGCTACGGATTCACGAAAGTAAGGGATTTCTTGTGATTGTACGAAAGTAGAGTTTATTTGGAATTTACGAAAAGAGGTTTCGTATACTTGAGCTTTCGGTAACCGTTGGGTTTCATATACCGTGGAAGCTTTCGTACTCTTTGTGGTTTCGTAAATCAGAGGTTTCGTATCAAAATCTTGGTTTTGGTTTCGTAAATTCATGGTTTCGTATCACAGTGGAGGTTTCGTAGCACAGTTTTGATAACTGAAGGTTTCGTATTACAGTTTTGAGGTTTCGTACACTGTTTTAGAGGTTTCCTAACACAGTCAAGAGGTTTCGTAACATCATTTTTAAGGTTTTGTTACACTGGTCAGAGGTTTTGTATCTTATTGTTTGGGTTTCGTAACACAATTCAAAGTGTAATACAAGACAAGGTTGTTATTGCTCGTTAACTTCACGATTACAATACTTTATCTCCAAAACGATCCAAGTTTGCTTTGTAATCATTTGATACAACATGTCTATGATTCGATAAAAATAGTTTATATATATAAATATATGTATCCTAAAATACCAAATAGTAATAGTATAGAGAGTTTCCCGTTTGATATAAAAATTGCTTGAGGACAAATAATATTTTATCTTTCGGATGTCGTATCCCGACGAGAGATGAATTTGAAATTCACGAAAGTGTTTTGTTTGATGCTTGAATATCGAATATTTTTGTTTTTGGATTAAAACTAAAAAATTTAATAAAAGTAAACTACATAAAAACTAGATAGCAAATAGCAAGCAATTAAACAAAGAACGATATATAATAAAAGATATGCTTGCTAAGTGTATTGATTAGATCCTTAAGTGAGAATTAAACATACAATTAAGTCCCTATTGATGAACCAATATCTTTCTAACGAATTATCTTCTCACAACGTTGTCTTATATTGAAAACAACTCTTATTAAGATATCAATTACTAAATTAATGCCTAATTATTCTTACGGCTTTTGCACGTTCGAATAATCAAAACAATAATTTAAGTAATATAAAAAATCACTAATCAATATTTTCTCTTTTTATTAATCACACTTAATTCACTAAACAATTTTACACTTAACAGACGTATATAAAAATCTACTCACTAAGCATATTATTTAAGCTAACAATAATCAACAAGGCAAAGAAAAACATTTTATACTAAAGCTATACTAATGTATTGAAAAGGGATAGAAAATGGAACCGAATTGAAGAGCCGCAAATAAACGAATACCACCCGATTTATTTAGCTAAAGAAAATAATAAAATTCGGTCTAGCTAAATAAACCCATAAGCTCCACGCTTCATGAGTAGACCGGTACCAAAAATCACAAAATAAACCAAAAACTGTTAAAGTCAAACAGGTATATTGCAATTCACCATACACTGGGCCCAACGAATATTACACAAACCAAACGCTTGCCTAAAATTAATTATACTACAAACAAAACAAAGCCCAGTCCAAACAAGTGCAAGCCTAAACTATCTATCCAAATGGAGTCTAAACTAAAAATAGTGGCCCAATTGCAAACGAATGCCCAATGAAATCATAGACACCAAATGCAGGTCCAAAATTTATGGGAGATAGAACCAGATTAACAAGCTAACTAAATTAACAAAACTTCAATAAGCTAAACTAGACTTAATAAGTCGGAGAATACGATAAGCTAACAGAATAAACCACGATAACAATATTAAGAACAACTTATCTCAAATAAGCAACGAGCAAGCAAGATAACAAATCTTAACAAAAACAAAACTGAATAAGCTTTAGCAATCCTAACGAGACAAATCACTAATAAGCACTAGTCTAAGCTAAATAACACTTTAATCTAAACGAAATCTGATAAGCTAAATGAATTTTAAACCGAATAAGCACATTTTGCAAAAATAAGCACTTCTAATTTTTATTAACGAGTCAAGACAAATCATATCTCTAATAATAAGCTCGAACTAAACGAATTAACTAAATAGGCACTCAACTTAATCAATAAGCAAACCAAACTCAGAAAATACAAGATTAACTCTTGGAGAGCTTATTCGCAAGATATGAATCAAATAAGCTAAATTGAGAAAACTTTTGCAACGATATAAACTCAAATGAAAACGAATCAGCTGTGAGACATCTTATTAGATCTATTAAACGAGCTTTTAGAAAATTTAAAGAGCTTATAAACGTAAAATTAATGAGATTGATACCTCTGTTCCAAAACATATACAGCTCACGCCAAATGAATAAGCTATAATACGAAGCTTATTCAGATCTGTATAAGCTCAGTGATGAAAATCGAAACAGAAAATAGCCACTTTTAAAGGACATGAAATAGGATAAGCGATTTGAAACAAATATTACTTCATTAAGCTAACTTAATTCATTTTTGCTTCACAATAATCGAAATTAGTGGATAATGAACTTTTACAATTAGCTAAGAATAGAACAAATAAGCTGAAATTGTCGACATCCTAAATTATACACTCCTAAAATCTAATAACTCATAAATGTGGGGAAGCCGTCTTGTTTATATAGCCAAGAAGGGGTGTGAAAGGTAAATTTGCATCTACATCCGCACTTATTTAATAGCCAATCATTGGGCCTCGGATCGAACCTCCCTCGAATTGCATGAACAAATTTCAAGGATATTCCACCAATTATTCGAAGCCACATGTCCTTTTATTTTACTTACCTCCTGTTAGAAGAATAATAATCGTTTGATCACTTTGCATATTTTGAAATGAAATTTCACATTAGCTTCGCCACGTGGAGGTTTCTTATTCGCCCAAACCAAGTGAGTGCGCCTTCACGTGCCTTGGATTGATTTATTTACACCGCATTGCCTTGACCGTGGGCTGACCATCACCATATTTTAAACTCAAGTTTTTTTATTTTTGTTGTTAGGCTTTATTTAATGGCCTCTTTGTCAAGTATGCGGCTGGCCCGGCCGTAGTTTAAATGAGTTACAGGCTGGCCCAATAAGATCCAAGGGCACCGCTGGACTCGTGTTCTCGCGCTCTTTCTAATGGCATGCTCGAGGACTTTTCACGACTTTGTCTTGATCTTGATATTTGAGCACTCTTGATCAAAACGAACCAGTAAATACTCGTTTTTGCACCGTTTTCAATTCGTTTTGCCTGCAAGACATAAAAATATCAAACAAGCATATATGCACGATAATTATCCATATTTTAGCATTTTAGTCCGATTAATAGTGTTTTACGGGGTACAAAAGGATGTGTGTTTTAGCACACATCAATACTTCCTCCACAATAAGCCTTGCCTTGGTACCACAAGCAATGTAAAAATTAATAACTAGTCCGAATTAATATAATTTTTATCCTTTTAACTTTTGATCCTCGCACATCAATCAAGACAGGAAAAAGGCTCCATTAAAAGGTTCAAAATATAATTTAATTCGCAATGACCCACGTTTTAACCACTTATAAAACTTAAGATAAAAAACTCCAAAGATAATTTTTTTTTAAAAATTCATTTAAAAGCGCTTTAAGAACGGGAGTTCATACATCCTTGATTTTCACTTATTCACCAACTAAGCATTTAAAATAAAATCACAGCCAGACCTTAAGATTTAGATGCTATACACTTCTCATAATGCTACCACTTGATGATACATATAGCTACATTTTCACTCCCCTATATTCCTAAATCCTCTATGCGATTTTATTTTCATTATTGCGTGACAAATAAAATTAACGTCCCTCTAATTTATATAAAGTTAACACACTGTTTTAGACCCAACCAATTTGCGTTTGAAATCCTATCCTACAGAGACCCGCTATGGTGCGCATACGTCCCCCCAATTAGGCTCCCCCCATCCTGCAATTTTTGCCCCATGACTCTCCTCCACGGGGTCCTATCCTATCCTATAAACCCCAGACCGTCAATAATTTGGCTTTAAGTATTATATTATTGCAACATTATTTAATCTCTAGGTCCTTTAAACAACTGCCACATCGGTATGGAGACCCGACCATGGTCCAGAGTCTTATTTTGACACTCACGGTGATCTCGCACTTTTTGGTAGGCTTTTGAACATCGGGTTGTGAGCCGACAAGATGCAACTAGCTTGTTATCAAGTCTGGATTATTACTATTTGTGCCTTATTTATAGAAGTATGCCACATTCAGTTGTGAGCCGGCATAGAAGAGGCATTAAACCTTTTATCAGACCTCAATTATTATTATTACTTTTATTATTACCCTCCCACCATTTAACAGTACTATTCACATCGGTTGTGAGTCGGCAAGAGGTAGTGGTTTTATTTCGGCTTTGGTTTATTACATAACTATTATTATTATAGCCAAATTTCAAGTCATGTGGTCTTTTGACAACTGTCACATCGGTATGCGAAGACGAACTGGTCAAGGAGTCTATTTCCCACATACTCTGTCATAAATCTCGATGTGTTACCTTACTTTCTCCAGAGGGAATCTTTACGAGAGTGACTTCTAAACTAAGAATACAAAAACCAAAGCAACGTTATTTTAGTCGTACAATTATATACGACTTTATTAAGCTTGTGAAGAGCAAAAAGCCACAATTAACCTCTTTGAGCTCTAAAGAGTACAACTACTCCACGCGTAGCATCTAACTTATATTCATACTCTCATATTTTTAGTTCTTTGCATTATTTTTTTATCAGTTAAGCAAACGCTAAGTCTCGAAAGATATGGGGAAGAAAGCTAGAGTTAAAACTCGGTCAAGTAAAAAGCTTACCTAATTCCATGGGCCCTATATATTTATTATTTTAATTAGTTTTTCCTCACATTTTTTTTTAATTATATTTATATATATTTTATTATTATATATATATACTATATATTATACTATCTATTTATATAGATATATATAATATATATTATATATATATAATATTATATGACTATATATTATTATATATTTATTTTAGATATATATCATAATAAAAACAATAAAATTTTAAATTTTTGTCAAAAAGCGGTTGCGTAGGAACACAAATAGCACAGGTTAAGATCACTATTTTGGCAGAAACCCCCCCCCCCACTTAGAATGGAACTGTAGGCCATCAATGTTTCAAACGAATCCGGGTTTTACCCAATACAATTAGAACAAAAAGGTCAAATGCAATAAATTCCAACGTGTGAAAGGGGAACAACTAATATTTATAATGATCACGATTGAGGATTCCTCAAATAAGCAGAAGATCGAAGACCGGGCGATTGATAGGATTGAAAATCAAGCATCGGGTGTCTTCATGATCGGGTCTTCACGATCTTAAGGAATCCTACAAAAATGGAACCACATACCATAGAAAGAAGCACGCCCCCACACTTGGGCTATAAAATCACACACTCTTATTAGTAAGAAAATAGAAAGAAGAAAAGACACGGGTTGCCTCCCGAGAAGCGCTTGTTTTTATGCGAGTCTCTAGTTTGACTCTCTCCATATCATCGTGATATTAGGGTCAAAACATGTGGAAGAGAAAATCTCCATCGGACTTTCTTCCAAGATGTTTGGATAAACATTGAAGAACATAAAATTTCCACTCCGATGAGATGCCACCGGTTCTGGAGAAGAAAAATGAAAAGCGGAGATGTCGGGGTCAAAAATAGTATCCTCACTCCCGGAGGAGAGAAGAAAAGGAGATTCCACCGGATAGGTGAAATAAGGAAGAAAAATTCGAATAACATATGTGAGGGGAAAATAATGGCGATCCTCAAAGGGTAAACTCACATATGTTGGGGAAAAAGTTTTCTCATGAATCCCGGGGTCGAAAACTTTGTCCTCGGTCATCAAATCATTAATTGAAGCATCGTACAAAATCTTCTTCCATTCATTCTCTTTAGATTCCAAATTAAATAAATCATCATTCTCAACGAGAGCCGGTTCATCGGTGAACCCCTCGAGAATGGAAGCAACGCTTATCTTAGGAGTAGACGGATCACGGTGAAGTAGAAGCTCAATCTCATCAACGTCGCCACCTGGGTCGAAACATTCATCCTTATTAAAAGCGGAGAGAGGTGTGACTAGTAAAGCCGGCTCATCAAGATTAGAATCATAAGAAGCCTTGCTCTCGATGTCCTCTATCACCTCGTTAAAAAGAGGATTTACATCTCTAGAGATGTACTCGTCATCAAATTCAAAAAGAGGGTTTGAGTAAATTTTAAAATTTTCCTTCGGAACATCCTCCTTGTTGAAAGACGTAATTGTAACACCAGTCGTCAATGGATCTGCTCAAACAATGCTATCTTTTCTAAAGCACCAAAGTTATTGCGGTTTGCGATTTTAGTTTAAATATTGTGTGCCTTAATTATTTTTAGTTTAAGTTGCCTTAATTTTCCCGTAGTTTTATAAAACCAATCATAATCTTGTTCCATTCAAGCATCGATTATCAAAACGACTCTCGACTTTCAATTGCATTCCTCGTTGGGGATAACGACCCGGGAATCATACTCCCGGTTTTACTACAATTAAGATTTTTGATTCTTATTATATATTTATATATTTATTATATTTAATATATATAATGGGTTGAGTTTCTAGTTGTCAGCCGTACTAAAAAGATAATGGAAACATTCCATGTCAAGTTTGATGAACTCACGGCTATGGCTTCTGAATGCAACAATTTAGATCCCGGAATGAACTGCGTGAATTTTAATACTTCATCGGAAGATTCACAATCTGTACGTTCTACATCAGAATTGGATAATCTGTTTGGTCCTATGTATGAAGAATACTATGCGACGAGATCACAAAAAGTGTCTGATAATTCCGCTGCTAATACTCTTGATAATGACCACACTTCTTTATCATTGTCAATCATCTTTGAACAGAATGATATTCCTCAAATAGTATCCTCTTCAGAAGAACAAATTGACATTAAACCAAACCCTCCAGTCTTGAATGAAGTTGTCAATGAATTTATTCAAGAAGACGTTGCAGATTTTGATGGAAATATGTTTCATAATGCACCACCAACTCCTGAATTTGATGTTGTTGAATCTTCTTCAACATATCAAGATCCATTAAATATGCATTAATTTCACCAAAAACATCGCTCAGTTGATAGATGGACTAAGAATCATCTACTTGAACAAGTGATTGGTGATCCCTCAAAGCCGGTAATGACAAGGAAAAGACTTTAAACGGATGCAGAAGTTTGTATGTATGCACTCACAGTGAGTACGATTGAACCGAAAAATATCCAGGAAGCTATGCTTGATCACAGTTGGATTGAATCCATGCAAGATGAGCTTAACCAATTTAAACGCCTTGATTTTTGGGAACTTGTCGAATGTTCTGTTGGCAGAAACATAATCAAAGTCAAATGGATTTGGAAAAATAAAACTGATGCTGAAAACACAGTTCTTCGGAACAAGTCTCGTTTAGTTTCCAAAGGATACGGTCAAGAAGAGGGAATATATTTCGAGGAATCGTTTGCACCAGTTGCAAGACTTGAAGTTGTCAGAATCTTTGTGGCATATGCGGCTCACAAGAACTTTCTAATTTTCCAGATGGATGTTAAAATAGCATTCCTGAACGGTCTACTGAAAGAGGAGGTTTTTGTACAACAGCCCGATGGTTTTGTAGATCCAGACTTTCCAAATCACGTTTATCGTCTTAAGAAAGCTCTATATGGTCTTAAACAAGCCCCGGGAGCATGGTATGACAAGCTTTACTCGTTTCTAATTAAACACCATTTCACAAAAGGTATTGTCGATCCGAAACTGTTTACAAGAAGACACGGGGATGACATTTTGTTAGTTCAAATCTATGTCGATAACATAATTTTTGGGTCAACTAAACCAGTTTTTGCAAAAAGATTTGAAAAACTCATGAAAGATAATTTTGAAATGTCAATGATTGGCGAAATGACGTTCTTTCTCAGACTTCAAGTTTATCAATCTCCCCGGGGTATCTTTATATGTCAATCGCAATATACTATGGATATTCTTAAGAAACACATGATGAAAAAATGTGATATTGTTAGCACACCAATGGCTACTACTAAACTAGATGCAGATTTACAGGCTACCCTAGTAGATCAAACTAAATATCATAGTATGATTAGGGGACTTATGTATCTTACTGCTATTAGACCAGATATTGCCTTTGCGACATTTTTATGTGTGCGTTATCAGCCACCTACCTTAGACAATCCATTAACATGGGTCTATGGTACTCGAAGGATTCTGGGTTTGAGCTAATTGCATATGCAGATGCAGACCATGCAGGGTGTAATGATGATTGCAAAAGCACATCCGGAGGCATTCAATTTCTGGGAGATAAGCTAGTCAGTTGGTCGTCGAAAAAGCAAGATTGTACAGCAATGTCCTCTGCGGAAGCTGAGTATGTATCCTTGTCTGCTTGTTGTGCTCAAGTCATCTGGATGAGAACACAACTGCTGGACTATGGATATCGTTACCACAAGATTCCGATCTACTGTGACTCAAAAAGTGCAATTGCCATATCTTGCAATCCCGTACAACATTCAAGAACAAAACACATTAACATCCGTTATCATTTCATCAAAGAGCATGTTGAGAAAGGTACAATTGAATTATACTTTGTCAGGACGGAATACCAGCTTGCTGATCTATTTACAAAAGCCCTTCCGAAGGAAAGGTTTGAGTTTCTAGTTCACAAGATTGGTATGCGATGTATGACTCCAACCCAGTTGGAACGTCTCGCAAAGTTGTCTTCTTGAATGCAAGATCATACATCAAAAACATTTGTAAATACATTTCAAAAACAAAAAAAATTAAAAACTCAAAAAGTTTTTTTAAAAGTTAATTTAAGGATTTAAACACATATTTTCTACGTTCAAATCAGTCTTATAATACTAAATTTTTCAAAAACATGGTTCTTTAAATGCAAAATATTTATATCATAGACTGAGGGGGAGAAAATCATCAAAATGATTTTTCACTGCTAAAAATGTGTTTTGCAAATCCAATTCTATTCAAAAACAAAAGATTTCTTCAAAAATCATCTTAGTTTATAAATTTCAAGTGTGCAAAATTGTAAGAATTAACAATCTCTTGAATAAGTTCTTTAATTAGACATTTATTCAAGGGGGAGTTATGAAATTCTTTTATTTTTCAAAATCCTTGCTCAAATGAATTTCTAAAAATGCAAAATTAACATATCTTTCAATTAAGTCTTAATTAGATTTCTTATTAAGGGGAAAGTTATAAATTTTGTAATAAGAGTCAAAATCTTAATCAAAGAAAATTATGTGCTCAAAAGCAAAAGAACTTTTTTCAAAACAAATTTTTATCAAAAAGAAAAAGTGATTTCAAAAAGTGGATAATTGTTCGAGGGGGAGTTATGAAAATTTTCAATCAAAATGGGATCTTAATTGAAAAGTGATCTAACTTCAAGGGGGAGTTATGAAACTTTGGATAAAAAAGGGGATACAAAAGTAATTTTTGAAAATAAAAGGTACAAAATGCAAAAAATAACTTTCGTATGAATGTTTGTTGTTTACGAAAGTATCTCAAGGGACTGAAAATGACAATGTTGGAAAGTAGCTTTCGTAGGGATTAAATAGCTTACGTAAGAATCTTAAAGGGCTAAAACTGTCAAAATTCGTAAGAAGCTTTCGTATGGTTTAAATAGCTTACGTAAGAATCTCAAATCCGTTTTACCTGCAAGACATAAAAATACCAAACAAGCATATATACACGATAATTATCCATATTTTAGCATTTTTAGTCCGATTAATAGTGTTTTACGGGATACAAAAGGATGTGTGTTTTAGCACACATGAGTCTACTTTAAATAATTCAACCAATTCCAATCAACAAACTCTAGCTGATTCAGGAGCTAATGAAAGACCTCCAATGCTTGAAAAGGGGAATTATATTCCATGGGAAAGTTGATTCAGAAGGTTTTTGGATAACAAGCTTGAAGACGGGGAGAGAATGTGGAATTCGATACAAAATGGCCCTTATCAAAGACCATAGTTGTTGATCCAACAAATCCTACTGTACCAATACGTGAACCGTTGTCTAAAATGACTGAGGGTAACAAGAAGCAATACATTGCTGATGTTAGGGTCATGAATTATCTTCTTCAAGCAATACCAAATGATAAATAAGCTGTTAAAATAAGCAGGATCATTAAGCTTATCATTTTTTTGGAAAATCAAAGTTTACGAAAGTAACAGGTTTTGGTTTCGTGAACAATATTGGGCCAATGGGTTTCGTAAATGATTTTTTTGGGCCTAAAAATGAGTTTCGTAAGGCTTAATGAGCTAAAATTTTGGGTTTCGTACAAGGAAATGAAATGGAATAAATTTGTTTTTATCAGAATCTCAAAAGGGTTTCAATGTTTAAAAAGGGGCATATTACGAAATTAAATGATAAATTTTGTTTCCAAATCATATTTTATATTGATAAATAGGTCAAATGGTGAAGATTGTGTCAGGTTATGACCGTTTCCTGAATTTAACAGGATGAGGAGTGAGCAATCTACTGACCATCCAGATATCGTATATAAGATCATGTTTTGTTTAACAAAATTTTTCAATCAAAAGTGATCAACGATTTCAAAAGTATGGAAAACAACATACTGCAAGAATACAAATATGGAGCTTCAACTGTCTGTGATCTTAAAGTTTCTCATGTATCATCAAAAGAAAAGTTCAAGTTTTTTTTGAAAAGATTATTTCAAAATCATTCAAAAATGATTTATGACTATCTTTTAAACATAATTGGATAAATGGTCTAAGTCATGTCCGGTTTCGGCCGTTTTCTGCATTGAACATAATGAGGAGTGAGTGGCTTAGTGACCATCCCATTTATGTTTTAATAGATTGGTTATGTAATCATTGTTTTTCAAGAAATTATTTTTGAAAATCTTGTTTTGAAAAAGTTTATCTCAATTTCAAAGTCAAAAGATGAATTTTTGTGTCAAGTAAATGGTACTCTTTTCTAAAAGTTTTTGAAAATATAAAGTTATGCATTTGGATTTCTTGAATATCAATGGTTGTCACAAGTTGAATTTTTGCCAAATTGGTCTTTTCTAAATCAAAGCATTTCTTCATCATTCTTTAAAGAGTATCATTTCACAAAACAGTTTTTGGTGAGGAAAATCAAACAGAAAGAGAGATAAAATCTATACGCAAAAAAGCAAATCAATGTATGTTCAAAAAAGAATTGCCAGAGCATACAAAATTAGTTAAAAAGAATAATTCGAATAAAGCGTATGGCATGTGCCCAAAAAAGCAAGAATTATCACATGAGAAAGAAAATGATGAGAAATGCTCAAAAAGAAATGCCAGAGCATATAAAACAGACAGAGTAAAAAAAGACAAAAATATTATAAATGAGAAATTTTAAACTTTGTATCATTTCCCTAATTCATTCATGTCATCATATAGTATTCCACATGGCTCAACACATGATTCCAACAGCTCAACTTGTTCCACAATACAAATCAATCGGGAGATGCAACAATTATGCAATGTTGCAGAGTATTCCTTGCTCTCCTGAATGCAAGATAGTTAGGCAGATCTTACTTGATCATCCACTCAGTTCTGCTTTAACTGCTACTGCTGATGTCCCTGCTGTGTACCTACAACAATTCTAGAGAACGGTGAGCAAAGTACCAGATACTGAGGATACAATCAAGTTCTTGCTGGATACTCAACAATTTACATACACTGTGGATATGTTCCGAGACACTCTTCATTTATCAGTGGAAACTCTTGATACTCTATTTGTCGCACCAACCAACATTCACAATATTGAAGCATTCATGAATAGAGTTGGTTATCAAGGTGTTGTCGACAAAGTTAGTGCTTTCTTTACCAAGAATCTGGCGCAACCATGGCAAACTATGTTCAAGGTGTTTAACCGCTGTTTAACAACAAGAACATCTGGCCATGATCAAACCAAGATTAACATTCTTCAATTGTTTCATGCTATGGTTAATCGAACCAATGTTGATTATGCTGCTCTTCTTTGGTGGGATTTTATAATTAATGTGTTTCAAAATAAGGAAGCTATTTAGTATCCTCATTTTATCAAGTTGATTATTGCTGATCTGATAAAGAAATTTCCCAATATACCCAAAAGGCTTGAAGAGGATTATCATTTCATCAAGGATGATGTTCCTTTGGTTAGTGTGTATACAATGGGAAATTTCTTAGTTTGCGGGATGCTGATTTCGGATGCTTTCTTAACAACAGAGATTCGGGAGACTAATGATTTTAAGGAGTATGAGACGGTGTTCATGAAGGTAGACGTTCTAATAATCAACCACAACCGGTTGTTTCTACCCAAGGAACGAATAGGATTATACCTAGCGCCCATAGGTCGCCTATTGTTTCTGCTATTCCTCCAGAGACGAAAAAGAGGAAGCAAATTGTGGGGAGAATCCAGTTCATCAAGAAAGTCACTCAAGGTTACAATTAAACAAAAGGAAATAGTAGATGAAGAGAAGGATGATGTTGATTCTGAGGATAGGTTAGAGACAGGGAGTCATAAGGAAAATCTCAAAGTGGTTGATGATGACGATGACAATGCAAGAGAGAAAAAGGATGATACGATGGGTAGTTTAGAGATTAGGAATGAGGAGATGCAGACAACAATTTCCACACCAATTAGATCCCCTAGGAAATCCTTATCTTCGGATAAGAATATTTTTCAGGAATTGAAGGATACTGTTTCCATTCCAATTACCACAACATCCAAACACTCACAAGTCAAGAAAAGAATTTCAAGCAAATACTCTCATCTTCCAGGTGCGCTTTGTAGGATGTGCAGACGTCAAGGTTATATGATTCAAGACATTGAACGAAAGTGTGTCACAACTAAAAAATTCTGGGAAACTCACAACAAAGTTGATCAAGTTCTTAAAGAGGTTATTCCAGAGATTGCTGAAAATGTTGTTAATGACTTGATTGAGTACAATTTGAAGCCATGTATAGCTGAAACTATTATAGAAGATCGTGATGCTTTCCGGTCAGACATACCTGCTTTTGTTTCTCAAGAATTCAAAACACACGCACCAAAGATCATAACCGAACTTTTCAAAGACTATGTACAATCCAATGTTATTCATGTTTATCCAACCACAATTTCATCTACTCCAACAGATTCATCAGTTGACCTTCAATATCAATTGTATTTAAAGATGAAGTGCAGTCTTCAGGATCGAGCTGATAATATCACACTGTGGGAAGCATTGAGGCGTAAGTTTGAAAAGTCTTCTACATCTAACATTTCTTGCAGGGAGGATGACATTCACTCTCATCATGATGAACATCACGACAATGATGCTCCTCCTGAGGGGGAGAAGAGAGTAAAAAGGAGCAAAAATTCAAAAAGGTCAAAGTCTGTAAGGGGTTCTTGGTCAAAGCATTCAAGAAAATACTCCACAACATATGTATCCAAACAACAAAGTCAACATCAAGAATGGAATGCATGGGAAGAAGAGAATGTTGTTGATAAAGATGAGGTGATCCCTGAAGATGTAACACTTGAGTTGATTACAGAATTTCAGAATATTGACAAACGTGTTCCAACTATCTTTGATCATGCAAGAATAGAGGCTACATTGAGAGATTCTTTAAGTAATATGTCCATAAATGCTAAAGAATATGCCTACCATTTGGAACAATCAACAAGTTTCATGGAAAATCAGATAGTTTAGGAAAGCAGACAACAAGATATTCCACGTACAATACCAAAGACTCTCATTTTCTATTGACCACAAAGGAATCCAAATGAACCCCCAAGACCTCTATATAATAAAGATTTATTCTTCTTGAAGTATGGAAATACTGAGGAAAAGAAGTATATTTTGTCACTCCACAAGATTCATGCAGAAGAATTTCCAGAGCCTGATCTGGAAGAAAGGTTAAATCGATGGGTTCGAAAAGAGTTCAAGACTTTCAATGAAGATGCACGGTTATCAATTCAACATTGGAAGGAATCATGGCATAAAAGAGTATACAAGCAAAATCAAAAGAAAGTCAGGAAAAATCCAAAAGACTAGTAATCGAATCACAGGATTACAGAAGTTGTAAAAATTGTTACTGATCAACCACACAGGTTGGATTTTATAGAGCAAATTCTGGTGATGAGAGCTAACGATAAGCCAGATAGTTTTTCTGAATCTGACTTCAAGTACTTGAACAAAAATGATATTAAAGACTTGTATTATCTCTGTCGAAGCAAGGAGATTTATAATCGGA
Source organism: Tanacetum coccineum (assembly GCA_026074375.1). Lineage (NCBI taxonomy): Eukaryota > Viridiplantae > Streptophyta > Magnoliopsida > Asterales > Asteraceae > Tanacetum > Tanacetum coccineum. The sequence goes on from BQNB010003745.1 coordinate 61,259, forward strand.
AAATCAAGCTAATGAACTCATTGATAACGTTTATCAGAAGTTGTGTGATCTGGGAGAGGGTTCATGATTTTCAGCTGAGAATAGAAAGTTATCAAATGAAGGTAAACTTAACAGCACCAACATTAACATTTCTTGGTATTGAAGAACATGCACCGTACACAATAGTAGATGAGCCACAAATGGGCTTGATTTACTTAAACAGTAAAGATTAGAAAAAAGTCATGTACTTGGAAGAGATTGTCAAGTTCAGTGATGCTACACTTGAAAAGGTTTTGAATGAAGTAAAGCTCAGAATGTTTGAAAGTAAGTTTTTGAAGAAACCACCTCTGCTAAGTGAATTAGATCAAGACATAATGAAGGCATATGAAAGAGAAATTTCCAAGCGTCTAAGTCACCGACAGCAAATGCGGAGATGGGAATCTTTTATGAATGAAAGACCAATTCTACCAATGATGAAGCGTCTGTAATAATCAACCCTTAGGGGGAGATTGTTAGAAAGGATAAAAGTGTTAATTATTATTAGGAATTGGTCTTAGCTTAGTTTATAGTTTTATTAGTAGTAATGATTAAAGTCTATCTTGGTCAAAGTTAAGTAAAGTTGACCAAGGTTTGATTAAGTTTAGGGAAAATAGAATAATTTAGTAATAAGTATATATACTCATCTTGGAAGAGTATATATACATGTCTTGTCTTTGTAACACTCACTTCTCCCTCCCATTTCTATTTTCCCCTTTTGAAATAAAAATTTGGAAAATGATGAAAATACTCTCTAGCTCCTCTCCTTTATTCTTATAGCTTTCGTATGATATCTACTTAGCAAACATAACATCTAACACATACTAAGCCTTAGGAGCTTGCTTAAGACCATACAAAGCCTTTTTAAGTTTATAAACATAATTTGGTTTTTGAAAATCAATGAACCTCGGAGGTTGAGCAACGCAAACCTCTTTGTTTATAAAACCATTTAGAAAAGCACTTTTTACATCCATTTGGTATAATTTAAAATCATTTGCACAATCAATAGCAAGAAGTATTCTAATTTACTCTAACCTAGCTACCAGAGCGTATGTTTTATCATAATCTATAACTTCTTGTTGATTATATCCTTGTGCCACTAACCTAGCCTTATTTCTAGATATTATACCATTTTTATCTAATTTATTTCTAAAGACCCATTTTGTTCATATGACGGATTAACTCATGGGTAGCGGGACTAAATCCCAAACATAATTAGCTACAAATTGATTTAGTTCTTCTTGCATAGCTACAACCCAACTTTCATCTTTAATGGCCTCTTACATCTTGGGTTCTAGGTGGACATAAAACAAAAGAATTTACTTGATTTTGGGCTTGAGATCTAAGGTTCTTTGATAAGATTTCTATGACTTATCTATGGATGACTACTTGGACACTAATGTTTAAGACCTTCGTCAACTTCTATCGACTCATGTTCTTCATTATTATTATTTACTACTTTAGTATTATTTCTAATAGCTTCTTCTTCACCAACATCATCATCAACCAATGGTGATAATTTTATAGGAGGAGGACTTTCATCAAATGTCACATTGAGTGATTCTTCGACTTTCATTATATGTTTATTTAACACTATATAAGCTTTACTATTTTGAAAATATCCTAGAAAAATACAGTTCATGATGAACTTTTCGGGTCAAACTTAGTTAATAGTCTTTAGTATTTAAAAACGAACACTTGCTTCCAAATACTTTGAAGTATCCAAAGAGGGTTTTCCTATAAGACTGGAAGGGGTGGAGGTGTGCAGTGAGGGGGGGTTGGTGTGTCCTAGTGGAGTGGGTCGAATTAATATTATTTTTAGTATATAATGACTTATCAACGCATTGCCCAAAACTTTTGTGGATGGATTGTTCGTTAGCATAGTCCCTAGGGACATCTCTTGTAAGGTTCTATCTTACTTCTACTGAACCCCTAAATTTGATTGCGGAGTACGTGGAGCCGAGAAGTTATGAGTAATGCCTTGTGCATCTCAATAAGCTCCGAATTGTACTTCATTGTCAAATTCCCGACCATGATCCGTTCTAATGGCTATTATAAAACTACCTAGTTTGTTTTGAATTTCCTACTTAATAGTTTCCATATTTCTTCAAATAATGTATTCATTTTTGTTTTTTAGAAATCTATCCATTAGTAACCTGAATAATCATCTACTAATACTAAGGTGTATAAATTACCTCCATAGCTTTTAATTATCGACGGACCAAATAAGTCCATATGTAATAATTCTAAACATTTTTTATTAGAGACCATATTTTTAGCTTTATGACTTGCATGAGCTTGCTTCCCAATTTTGCAAGCATCACAAAAAATGTATATATCATATTTTTATTTTTTTTTTTTTTTTTTTATACGCTTAGATAAGTTTTTATCTAATTCTTTAGATGATAAAGATTGAATTAAACGCATATTTGCGTGACCAAGTCTTCTATGCCATAAGGTAGAATTATCCACTACCGTGGCGAGACATAGTTTGTCTTCAGACTTATTTCCTAATTTCATTACGTATAAACCATTTTTCCTAATTCCATTTCTTATGATTTTACCATCTTTAATTATTTTACTACCTTCTTTCGTAAATAAGACTCTACACTTATTGTCACAAATTTGACCGACACTAAGTAAATTAAATGCTAAGTTATCTACGTGTTCTACATTAGATATAGTGAGAGAGTCATTTGAGATCATACCTTTGCCTATGATCTTTCCTTTTAAGTTACTTCCAAAGACAACATTACCTCCATCGTATGCTTTGTAGGTTAGAGAATAGACTTTTGTTACCGGTCATATGTTTGGAGAAACCACTATCTTTGATCCATTCATCCAGTTCCAAGCATGTTCTCAAGCATACCTATTTCAACAGAACAAATTCAAGCGTTTGGTCCCTAATATCTCATAGGTCCAAAAATGTTAGTGTTGTACATCCCTTGCATTTGTTGCAATTGATTGGGATATTGAAATGGGATACAATTTCCTATATGTACAAAGCCTTGACTTTGATGGTTGTTCTAATTCACAGGATAGAGGTTTTGGTGAATTGGTTTTCGCATAAGTTTCTTCTAGTTGTGGGTGTGTTTGTATCTTGGTTGGAAAAGTTCTTTCTCTAGTGGAGGTGTTTTTGACCGTAGACCGAGTTTACATAACCACAAGACCGCTTTTAATTGATGGTTTTATGTAACGGTTTCTTTGACCCTCAATGCCCTATTATGTATTAGATTTTTTCCTATTAAAACAAAATCCGACCTCGAAGACAGGGTGACTAAAAACGTGTTTTCTGTCATTTTTTCACGCACATTGTGGCGACTCACGGATGCAGGTATGGTAGATCCGAGCGCCTGTTATGGGTGGATCCTCCGTTCATTTCCGCTGACAGCCCATACAAAACTTAAAGGTGTGGTTCCAGCTTGTGACGCTTTACTACTACAAAATCTCGACCTATTACAACTAATGACTTTGAATTAATTTACATTTCTCATTAGTGAATTAGCGCTTTTGTATAAATTTTACAAACTTAACTTGAGTTTCCTTAAGTCTAGCATTTTTTAATTTAAGTTCTAGATAAACTAATGCAGTATCAATTTCTATCTTCTCTTTAAGTTTCTTAATTTTCTCGTTCAATTCTAAAACTTCCTTTTCTAAAAGATCTCTTTTAGTTTTCAAAGTTTTGTTTTTGTTAATAATTTTTAAGCCAATTTCACACGAGATCAAGAGAATATGCGTTATCACTATAATAAGAAGAGTTAAGAGTTACCTCATTTAACGATTGAGCCATGAGACAAGTTTCACTTCATCGTTGGTTTCTCGTTAGACAGGACGGTTATTTTCGCTATCGCTCCAAGAATCTCCAATAAAGGCCTTTTAATCTTTGTTGCGAGGTGGTTTTGGACAATCGCCAATGAGATGATTTGGATCACCGCATCTAAAGCATTTCAGGTCACTCTTTTCTTTCTTTTCATCCCTTTGTCGGAATGACTTCTTTTCTTCTCTTGGTTGCCCAACAAATTTACCCTTTCTTCTAAATAACCTTTTAAAGTTCTTTACGGCCATAGCATATTCTTCGTCATCACTTCCGGATGTCGAAGTTTCATCATCACTAGACTCTTTCTTAGCTTTCTAGGCAATAGATTTAACTCTTTTCTTTTTGCCTCTATAGATTTTTGGAAATCTTTTTTCCATACAATCATGTTACTTTTAAGATTCCGATAACTCGTCTAGATCTAGGAATACAATTCTGTTCATTCTTCAATCGCGTGACCTTTGCTCTCCCATTTATGATGTAAGCCAAAGAAACTTCCCTAACATAGTTCCTTCTGCTAAAGAACCTTCATCAAGCAGCTTTTAAAGACTAGTAATAATAGTGTTAAATCTAGCAAACCAGCTATCAATAATAATTTTTCAGGATAGCACATTTGTTCATAATATTGACAAGAAGATCAATTTTATTACCCCTTTCCATAGTCTAATACCATAATATGTGTCTGAATACACAAAGATTGCCAAATATCTTTATCCGTTTTACACATAAAAATTCTTTCGTATTCCTTTTTAGGTAAAGCATTATAAAGAACCATTTTAGCTTCATTATTTTTAGCAAGTTTCTTTTTAAGATCATCACCTTGTTTTTCAAAAGGAACTATTTCTAAAATTTGGGTTTCTTTGTTTTTGGCAAGCGGTGGAAAATCACCATTCAAGATAATATGCCAAAGATCTAAATCTTTTGCTTTCACCTAAGTTTTAAATCTATTTTTCCAATATATAAAATGATCACTTTCAAAAAGTGGTGGTCTTTGCATAGATTGCCCTTCTAGATATTTATCCGAATCCATTGATCGATTCAAGCTTTAATGTACAATATACGTTAAAGATCTAGGGTAACCTGGCTGTGATACCAATTGTGGAAACTGGAAGGGGGGTTAAATAGTTTTTACCATTTTAAAAATAAAGCTTAGATTTTCAACTTATGTGAATTCAAGAGATATACACAAGTGTATATGATAGCGATGCTATAAGTAAATAAGTAATCTATGAAGTATGAACAAGTAAAGATAAGAAAGATCAAACCGATGACACAATGATTTATAGTGGTTCGGCTACGAAGCTCCTCTTCGCCCTACTCCACTCCCAAAGTACCCAACTTAAGAGTTATCTTTACTATGTCAACAAGCTCCCTTTAGGAGGAGAAAACCGTACACGTCGCTTACACTTTTTCTGGTACTAAGCTAAATACCGAGTTCTACTTCGAGATAGAACCCTATCTAACACACTAGTATTTTAGGGCTCTAAATCTAACAATCAAACACATAACAAACAACTACAAGATATTACAAATGAATGATTATCACTGAGCGTGATGACACAACTAAACTATTAACATTTGAAGCTTGACATCTTCGTAAGTGTTCTTCACTAAAGAGTGGAACGAGTTGATCACTTGTAATGGATTATGTAACAAGTATAATAATCAAATAATATACAAAAGATAAAAGATGTGTGTAAAAGTATTTGTCAAGAGTTATCTTAAAATGAAGACTTAAGGTTGCTATTTATAGGCAACAATTTGAAATTTAATTCTATCCCAAACAGCTGGTCCATGCGACTCACGGATCCACCATATGTTGGATCCGTCCCGTGTGTTTGGTGGATCCGTTGGTGGCGTTGGGACAAGATTTTTCATTTTGTGATTAACCCTAAATCTATACAAAATATTGTTTTGTACTTAATAAAACTTGTTTATTAGATTCTTCTCTAACAAAATATTTCTTATCATCAATAAGGAAAGATTTTCTAGATTTGGGAAGATTTGGAAATATTTGGAAAGATTGTTTCCCACTTAAATGGTTTATCTATTTTGTCAAACAGAGTAACAGAACTAGCTTATATTAATCATCGTGATAACTTAAATTATATATTCTTGATCATTAACTAGTGTTTTAGATATGTCATATTCATACCTTAAGTGATTTTTCGTCGTCAAGTAAACTTTCGACTAAATAACTTGTTTACGTAAACTTTTACGTAATATGACATTATATTTGTTATTATCAAAACATGAAGCTCATTAAATATACATATTGTTTTTGCGCGAATATTTGTATTAACAATCCTGATGTTCCAACAACATCATGGAGAATCCCTCTCAGACGCATGGACTCGTTTCAAAGACTTACTCCAAAAAGTCCCTCATCATGGCATCGATCTTTGGCTCCAAGTCTAAATATTTTATGGCCATGTCAATCCCGTCGCAAAATGAACCATTGACCAATCGGCCGATGGCAAACTCCGTGACAGAAACGCTGAAGAATCCTGGGCATTATTAGAGGACCTCGCCCTCTATGACAATGAAAGTTGGAACGACCCAAGGGATTTCGCTAAGCCGGTCAAGGCAATCTCTTTGCCTCAAGATGTCCCGAGTACATCTGACCGCCGTTTAATCGAGCTAGAAAATCAAGTCCAATGCTTGATGGAAGCTCATCTTGCTCCGACACAACCTACTCAAGTGGAAAAAGTCACTTCTTCATGTGAGATCTGCAGTAGTCCCCACGACACTCAGTATTGCATGAAAAATCTCAAACAAGCCTTTGTTGAATATGCATCCTTACGTACCGACGAAGCGAGAGGTAAGTGGTACACTTTCAAACCCGAGCAAAACAATCTTGGTGACACCTACAATCCGTCATGGAAAAGTTACCTAAACCTTAGGTGGAGAGAACCCCAAAATTCCCAAAATAGTTTTTCAAACCCGCCTAACCGGTTCCAACCTAACGGTTTGATCTCGGACTGTTCCTTCAACAACAATCATCATAATTTTAACAATCAATCAAATCTCGAAGGATTGGTATCCAACTTCATGGCATCTCAAGATGCTAGATTATCCAAGTTTGAAGCCGATTTCAAACAACAGCAAAGCGAGATGACCAACAAGATCGACACAGTGTTAAAAGCCATCACAAATCGAATGGCAGGAGCACTCCCTAACGACACGATTAAGAACCCAAAACTAAATACCTCTCCAGTTTTTTCTGTTCGTTCTTACCCAACTGAAGACCTACAATCCTCAACCCATATCCATGGTTCGATCAACACCATCACGATACATCCCAAGCAACAAAGCGACTCCCATGACGATAAGCCTGAAGAAAATAAGGGATAAGAGAAGAACAGCCAAGAAGATATCAATACCAACCCCTCAACGCCACCCGACCCATCAGTTTCATTCATTACCGAAAAAGTCCTCAAACTCAATTCGTTCTCTGAATCGCTTGGCTTGCCCCCCCCAATTATCCAGCATATAATATGTTTACACCAAAGGGGATGATGGTGACGTGATGTTTATTGAGATAGTTAAGAAGAATAATGATTCCCGCAAGGAGGAACCCGAAGCAGGAGGATTAGAGGTAGAATATTTTGATATATTCCCAACTCGGAGTGAGCTTGCATATTACAAATATCTCGTGTGTGGCCCCATCCCATCAATATTCCTGAGAACCCAATCATTACGGAAGGATGTCCATCAAACCTTAAAATAACATGCAACATTAGACATGTGCATGTGGAGAAAGCATACATTGATCTTAACTCCCCTCTAAATATCATGACCCAATGATGTAAAAGATCATGAAGAAGAAAACTCGACCCTAGAAAAATTCGGGATAGAGGAGTAGCATTTCATAAGAAGGATTAAGGGGATGCATGTTTTCGTAGGAAATTTCACTTATGCCACGGACTTCATGATTGTTGAAGATATTAGCTCAATCATTGACCCTAGGCTGTCACAAGTAGTACTAGGAAAACCCTTCATTGAAATATCCAACATGACTCATGACCCCCCCGAAGGAGTAGTGAGGTTCACAAACGGGACTGATGAAATTGCCTATAAAATGCCAACCATAAGAAAGAACATATAACTCGTTATCAGACTTAGAAAAAGAGCACACAAAATCGGTCTACCTTAGGAACGAGGAGGAGTAGAGTATGTGATGAGCAAAATATTAGGGTTTTACAAAGAATGTTGATTAGATTAAATTACATCTTTTTGTATATATAATAATATATAATAAAATACATATATATTAAGGATAATTATCAAGAAAATCAATGAAACCGGAAGTAGTGTATGATAATATTCCCGGGTCGTAGTCCCAACGAGGAGTGAATTGGAAAGTCGAAAGTCGGTTTGATATTTGATGTTTGAATGAAAAAGATTTGGATTTGGTTTTTCTAATTAAAATGCAAAAACGATTAAGGAAATCCTAAAAAAATGAAAGCAATAAATGATTAAACATAAAAACGTAGACGATAACGTAAAAACGCGAATTTTAAAAAACTAAGTTATCTAAAATTAAATCCTAATTTTTTTTGGTTTTTCTTATTTAAAATTACTAAATTAAAAGAAAAATGAAAGAAAATTCTAAAACAGGGCTTTAGAAGAGTTAAAAATAAAGAAAACGAGACCCGGGCCCGAAATCGAAACCAGAGCTTTATAAAAACAAAAGTTTACAAATGACCCAACGAAAAGTTTTTCATATTTTTCCCTAAGTGCATGAAATGAATAAATAAGTAAAAAATTTTCTAAAAAAGAAAAATAATTTTTGAATTTTATTTATTTATTATAACTAAAAAACAGTTTTTTAAAGAAAATAAATTATAAAAAAATACTAAACGTTTTTAGAAAAATCTCAAAAAATACAAGAAAATAGCTTGAAAGATGCAGAATTTAAGAAAATTAAAAGCTGGAAATTTGGGCTTATAAATAAGCTGTAATAAGCAGAAAAGGGGCTGGAGGCTTTTGGGCTAAAAAGCCCTTAACAAATTAATTGTGCAAAGTCTTAGTGGATGAGCTATTGTAGCAACTGGTTATTGAATGGGGTGTTAAGTGTGTTATGAAGGGAGAGGTCCCGGGTTCAAACCCTGGCCTCTCTTTTTTTTTGTTAAAACTTCTTTTTCTTTTTTTTAGAAACTTGTAAAAAAGTTAAAAACACAAAACTTTAAAAAAGACAAACTTTTAACAAAGCTCAAATAAGCTGATGAAATAAGCTAAAAAGAATGGCAGTGCTAACACTTTTTAAACACTAACACTATATATAAGCAAACTATTGGCAAGTATAAGCTCAAATAAAGGTTACGATATTAGTACAAATAGGTATACAGCCTTGGACGGAAACGGTGAATAAGATTTGTGGGTTAAAGATATCCACGATAACACCCTAAGATAACCCACAAAGACAAAATAAATTAAAACTAAACAGAATCAGCAATGGTCCTAATAAGCAAATGCAAGTATAAATAAGCAAAGACTAACAAACAAATAAGCTGGAGACTAAGTGCAAAAAAAGGGCAGACTAAACTAACTTAACTACGGGGAAACTTAAGCAAACTGTTAGAGCACCCTCAAGGCAAATACTTATGGCTAAACTAAATAAGCATAGTTAGGAAACTAACTTAACCTAATAAGCTAGTGGGCTCAAGAATAAGTTTTAGGCTTTGACTTTGACTCTTGACTTTGTCGAGGTTGACTTGGACTTTTGTTGACTTTTGCTTTAACTTTTTGGCTTTGATTTGACTTTGTCTTTTCACGCTCTTCCATTCCGTGCTTGGTTTTGTTATTTTGGCTTTGTTTTTTGTCCTTTTGTCGGATATCCGTTTCCTGCACAATATAATTGAAAACATACAAATACAAGGTATTTTTTGGTACGTTTTTGGTCATTTTAGTCCGGTTTTAGTAGAAAAAGGTATGTGTAATTAAGCACATACCAAAATCCCCCATACTTAAACATAATTGCCATGACCTCACGCAATGCTATGAATAAGCACTTTTTCAAAATAGAACCTTAGAAAACTAAGAATCTCGACCCGCCCACCGATAATAACCTTTCGAAAAGTAGCTAAGTATTGCTCGAGGGAAATTTAAAGAATCAATAGCTTCAACAAGCCACCGTTTTTACCATTTTTTACACCACTAAAGATTTTTTTTGTCTTATTTTTATTTTTTTTAATTTTTTTAATTTTTTTCATTTTTACTAACTAACTCAACTATTCGACTTTCGTATTTATAACTTTAAGGGATCCAAGAACAAGATGCCATTTCATCCGAGAATGCCCCAAAAAAGAATGAAATTCATCGTCCCGATACCCGACTTTTGTTTATTTCCAAACCAAGGGAGCGGAAAACAAATTCACCGTAAGGATAAGTATATAGATGCGAAAACTACTCATAGTTTGGCAATTCTGAAACTTTCACTCTCATCGAAACTCGACAAGATTATATTAAGGTGAATGTGCTATTTCGAATTTCAACCATGGATCAACGTTTTAAATGCAAAATTCTATGCTTCACGTTTCACCCGAGAATATTAAGTTTAAAGGCGAGATAATCCCATGTAGCGACTTTCGTCTCGGCACAGCCCACCCTCATCGGCTAAAGGCGACCAGCTTTTTGACGGACCCCCACAAGATAATATCTGCGGACTCACTGGGACCTTTTGTTTTTAAGAACTCTTAGGTTTCTCGTAACACATAGCTTATAAATAGAGAATAGTCAAAGGTATCAAAAGCATACATTTAAATTTAAAACAAAAAGAAAGTTATTTCATTAATTCACACTTCTATATTCAAATACTTCTGCAATTGTAACTGTCCGCTTTTTAGAAGGCTGCAACATCGGTTGTGAGCCGGCAAGATGCAACAAACTTTTATCAGTCTCGGATTTTATGCTTACTATGGGGCTTATTTAGAAGGCAGTAACATCGGTTGTGACCGGCAAGATACAACACAACTTTTATCAACCACTAGTTATATTTTTATCATTTTTTTCCATATTTTCACATCATTTTCAATCATTTTTTTATTTAAATGTTATAGAAAAGACTTCTTTTTTGAAAAATGCAAGTATAAATTTGAACTAAGGCTAAAATGTTTGCTACAGTACTCATATAAATTATTGAGATTAAGTCTTGAATCTCCAAGAATAGCACTATATTATTCAGGTTGAAAGCTTATGGGAGAAAAAGCCACAATTACACACTTGAGCTCTAAAGAATTCCAATAATCCTTATTCAGCATCCAACCATACTTAACACTATGATTTTTTGTTTCTTCGCGAATAATCGCGAAGCTTAGTCTAAAAAGTGTAAGAACACGCTAGAGCTCAACACGCTCGAATCGAGTTCAAAATTTACTCGTATATCCTACCCAGCAGGAAAGTCAAAATTGTGGACAAAACACTATTTATTTTGAAAAAGTTTCATTTTTTTTATTTCTTTCCAAAAAATTGGTGGTAAAAACGGATTACGTAAAAAACATCGTCGGCAGGCATAATCAAATCGAAGATCCCCCCATACATAGAACTAATATTATCCTACAATGTTTTTATTGAAGGGTCCTACGTATATCCTAAGCCGTTTATGAAGATGCTTAAAGATAAACGTTAGTCGATAAGATTTGGATATCAGATTCCCAAAATGAAGCTGAGGATGTGAAGCTCTTGTGATCGAAGGACAAAAACCGCGAGCACGAGAGGCTTCAAAAATCCGGGACATCCTGGACAATACAACACAAAACACAAAACACGGAAAAGGAAAGGGGCGAGCCTCCTCACAACAACAAAAAACACTTATTTATTACTACCATACTACTACTACTACCACGATAATACTAGGATAAGCACGGGGTGCCTCCCACGAAGCGCTTGTTTTAGGTCACTTAGCTTGACCTAATCCCCCATACTTGAGCTTATCAAGGGGGATAGAAGTGGAAAACACAACATCCCAGGAATGCGGATGGTCCCTTGTAAGAAGCAAGGAAAAATCTTCCATCGGGCTTTCTCAAGAATTTGTGACTTGAAAGCATTAGTGCCACCGCATGAGATAGTTTCTGGGTAGAAGAGTGGATAACGTCTAAGATCTCAGGTTTGGCAGACCTTTTTCCTTCCCTCCTATTTTGGATGAAAACGTGAGTAAGCCGAGCTTGGGAACTTCTAGTGAACGGAAGTTCATAATAGAAAGAAAGGATTAAATCCTCAAGAATTATAGAAGCATTAGTGGTCTTCTTTACATTCCTTATCCGTGTCTTTGGCCACAAGCTTGGTTGACTTACAAACAGCGTACTCACATCGAAATGAAATAGACCAGATTAAATACCCTCTTCCTCGTTGTCGATCACGAACTTAGGCAAAGCATCCAACCTTGGAAAAATCCTCAGTAGAAAAACCGAGTCACACTTTGAGAAAAAGAAGATATTATTTGATTCAGAATATCAGTTTCATCAAACAAAATTTAGAAATCCGTTGATTTTCTCTTCCTTGAAGTCAAATGGACATCAAAGTATCATCATTATCGGTCTCATATCAAAAAAGATTATCAGCATAATCATCGTATAATGGTGAGGGAATGAGTAATCAAGAGCATGTTCATCGGTGAACATCTCAGAAATCTGTGTCATCAAGAGAATTTTCATCAACCAAATCTTCGAGAATAGACTCCATATCCTTGCTAGGATCATAGTTAAGCAAATACTCTAATTCTAGAAGATCAGATTCGACATCAAAGGGAAGATCATCATAAGCTGGTAGAAATGTGATATGAGCGAGTTCATCGGCGAGCTCCTCGAGAAAATAGTTGCTAGTCTTAGAAATGTGGAGACTAGGTTAAGAAGAAGTGGTACTGCCATTTAAAGAATTATGAAAAGGAGGGAGAAGAGATGAAGGATTACTATTTCCTAGGGGAAATGAATCACTTGCGAGATAAGCTTCGAATTCTTCCCAAATTAACTCACTTTCTTCGAGGGAGATAAGTGTGGGGGAAGAAGAAAAAGACTTGGTCTCGGTTCCAAAATCGGAGTGGGATTGCCACTCAATTGATTATCATGATACGGAGGGAGATTTTGCGGTTTTATAAAGATGTAGCAAGTTCTCAATAAGTCATCCTCCTGCTCAAAGATTTCATTAATAACTTCGGTGATGTTAAATTGGTATGAGAAGAGACAATAGAAAGAATGGGATTGCCACTTGGATGATTGTTAGCAACATATTTCACAATTTCTCCCATTGAAACATTGTAACATCATCATGTTGATTGATTCCTTGATGAGGTTCGTTTAATAGCTTAAGTGTCATATCTCCTGTCAAGATTAGTCTTTCATTACCGTTACAGAGAGTCATTTCTTCCCTATAAACGTCAATCAAAGCACGAGCGGTCCGTAAGAATGGTCTTCCCAAAATGAGGGGGACACGTAGATCGCTCTCATAATTAACAATGACAAAATCAGCTGGGAATGTAAACTTTCCAACCGGAACAAAGACATCTCTTGCAATTCCTTTCGATCTGCAGAATATCACGGTAGCAAGTTCAAAATGATAGTCCATATTGTGTGGGAATAAGCTTGGGTAATCCTAACACTTTCCACACCGAGAGTGGCATCAAGTTGATGCTCATTAAAACCACACGGAATGAGAAATTTCCCAGGGTCACCTAGCTTTTCGAGAAGCTTCTTTAGGATACACGCTCTTGAGTCAATTTTCACTAACGGGTGTGTTTGCCAATTCTATAAGCTTCTCCTTATTGGAAAGGAGAGAATCAAATCTAGAAGGATTGGTATCCAACTTTATGGAATCTCAAGACGATAGACTATCAAAGTTTGAAGCCAATTTCAAACAACAACAGAATAAGATGACCAACAAAATTGACACAATGTTGAAGGCCATCACCGATCGGATAGTAGGAGCACTACCCAATGATACGGTTAAGAACCCAAAACTGAGTACTTCCCTAGTTTTGTCTGCTCGTTCTTACCCAACAATGAACCCGCAATGCTCAACCCATGTCCATGGTTCGATCAATGCCATCACGATCCATCCCAAGCAACAAAGCAACTCCCACGATGATAGAACTGAAAAGAATGAGGAAGAAGAGAAGGTCAGTCCGGAAAATATCGATGTCGACCCTTCCACGCCACCCGATCTATCAGTTTCATTTATCACCGAAAAAGTTCTCAAACTCAATTCATTCTTCGAATCACTCGGGTTGGTTCCCCAATCATCCAACATTAAACTTGTTTGCACCAAATGAGATGACGACGACGTAATGTTTATTAAAATAGTCAAGAAGTATGACGATTCCCATGAGGAGGAACCCGAAGCAGGAGAACATGAGGTGGAGTATTTCGACATATTCCTGAGTAGGAGTAAACTCTCATATCACAAGTACCTCATGTGTGGCCCAATCCATTCGATGTTTCTAAGGAACCCCATATCACAGAAGGGTGCCCATCAAACCTCAAGATACAATGCAACATTGGGCATGTTCATATGGAAAAATCTTACATTGACCCTAACTCCCCTCTAAATATCATGACCCGGATTATGTATAATTAGATCGTGAGAAGAAAACTTGACCCTAGGGAAAACTCGAATAGAGGAGTTAGCAATTTCACAGGAAGGATCAATGGAATGCATGTCTTCGTAAGAAACTTCACCTATATCATAGACTCCATGATTGTTGAGGATATTAGTTCAATTATAGACCCTAGGTTGTCACAAGTAGTACTAGGGAAACCTTTTGTGGAAATATCCAACATGATTCACGAACCACCCGAAGGTGTTGTAAGATTCATTAACGGGACCAATGAAGTTGCCTATAAGATGCCCCATAAGATAGAATAGTACAACTGATGTGTCATTGTGTAGGTGTTATTTATGTATCAAGTTTTACTATTTATTTTATGCCGACTATACCTAAAAACAACACTTTAACGGGCAGTGTACCCGGTCAGATAGAGTTTCGTGGTAAGTAGGGTGTCGATCACTAAGAGCGAGAGCGTTAACTCTTAGGGCAATTTTTGTAAGAATGTGGACCTCCACAAGTCTCGCAACTTGGTGTTACGTATAACTTGTTGGTTTGTTTGAAGCACTTTGTTAAGTTCCTATTCTTTCTTCCATTTGAGAGCTTAAGTACGCTATTTTGGTTAGAAGAAGTGATTTTTTTTTTTTTTTTTGAAACTTGATGACTCATTCCATTGAGCGAAGTAGATCCCAATCAATTGTGATGGAGCGGTCATATTTTCGATGCGATCTTAGCACTCTCGGGGCGCACTTTTCATTTAGGTCCCGGCAAGGGCGGGGTGGGTGGGGAGGGGGGGGCGGGGGTGGGGACTAGCAGCTGCATTTTTGGTTCACGATGTATTAATGTTAACCTGTATATAGATGGTATCTATTTGAGTTTCTATGGGGAAAAGGTTGTGGTTAGGACATCGATTCAATTTGAAAGCTTATAACGTTACCAAAGCTTCGATTAATGACTCATAGGGTCTTTGACGGGAATTTGTATTATCATTTCTCAATTGGTCTCCCTAAAGGTGGGAAGGTATTTCCGAGTAATTTGTTTTGCCATTTGGTCGCATAAGAGTTGTTTAGAATTCCATGGTACTAACGATGAAGCCATTCGGCGGCACGATTTGCGTAAGGAGTAAGGGTAGAGTTGTAATTCGTAGGATGTCATCGTGAGACCCTGTTCACTTTCATGTTTGGGTGACATGCAGAAAATTTGTCGAGATGCTTGTATGGCATCATCACCGGTTCGCGGAGATTGTTGACACGAATTTTTGAACTTGTTGAATCATGTCATTTAAGTCAAAAGTCGTTGCTTGAATTGCTATCAGAGCATTGGTCCTCCTAAGACCATCTAAAGTCGGTTGGCATAATCTCCATAGTCGGAGGTCGGAACTGGTTAATACCACCTCCTACGACGGGAGTGGTCCGGCACCACCGGTCATTAGCGAGGCCATGTTAACTACAGGAGGATTATCAAAAGGTTCTTCAAGATTAAAAGGTTCAACAACTGCCGGTGAGGCTTGTTGTTGAGGACGATTTTGATTACGAGATTGAGAAGGAGTGCGCATGCACTTAAAATATAAAAAAGAAAATTTACACTAATTTTTTTGGTTTTTCAACAATTTTTCACAATCTATTTTAATAAAGGACAATGAGATAAGACACTTAAACCTAATAATCAACAAGCTTCTCGGTAGCTCTTTAAAAGAATGCTAAATTTTTTTAAAGTGAGCTGTACGTCGCTTGTGACACAAAAGGTAAGTTTTTGATTCTTTGGTTCGGGAACTTATTAATGGATAATACTTCAGTTGAAAGTATTATATGTTGATGTTCTTTTACCAACTTGATGATTTTTATTGATAATTAAGGACTATTTTTGATTTTTCTTGATTTTGTTTATAGTTTTTATATATATAAATATACTAATAAAAGAAAAGGAAAAATATTTTTGTATTTTTGTTTTTTAAAAAGAAAATAACTCCACAAGGAAGGATCTTCAAAACACTAATTGTCAAACTTCGAAACGACAAACGCTTATACACTCCTTCCCGGCAGCGGCGCCAAAAATTGATAACTTTTTAATTAACCCTTTATATA
This sequence comes from Tanacetum coccineum, assembly GCA_026074375.1. Lineage (NCBI taxonomy): Eukaryota > Viridiplantae > Streptophyta > Magnoliopsida > Asterales > Asteraceae > Tanacetum > Tanacetum coccineum. Next base: position 77,709 of record BQNB010003745.1, read on the forward strand.
TAAATAAATATATAATACTTATAAATATATAATGAGAATAATTATCAAGAAAATCAATGAAATGCGGAAGGTAGTATAGATGAAGTTCGGGTCGTAGTCCAACGAGGATTGAATAGAAAGTCAGAGTCGGTTTGATATTTAATGTTTGACTGAAAAAAAAAAAGTAATTGGATTTGGTTTTTTAAATCTACGGAAAAAAATAAAGCATATCTACACGAACGTATGAGAAATGACACAAAATTATACTAAAAAATGAAAACGAGGAAGCTAAAAGCCACACTAAATCCCTAGAATTTTTCAAAATTAAGCGCTAAATTATTTTCACTTTTAATAGAATTAAATGGACTCTAAAAAGGAAGTTTAAAGAAAACTAGACTGAAACGGAGTTGAAATGAGCGCTAAAAATAATACGAAAACGAGTAGGGGAAAGAATTTCGTCTTTAAAAAATAAAATTTTGCGAAAATAAACCTACGAAAGTTTTTCTATTTTTCCTAAGTGAATAATGATAAAAGAAAATTTTGTAAAAAAGAAAAAACATTTTTTTGATTTTTATTTAATTTTTTATGATTAAAAAACTGTTTTAAATAAAATAAATGATAAAAAATAGTAAACAATTTTATAAAAATCTCAAAAAATGCAGAAAAGTGGATTAAGGTGAGTAGATCCTAAGAAAAATAAGATCTGGATAAGGATGGGCTATAAATAGCAGTAATATGCTACTAAAGTACTTATAGCTAAATTGTTAAAACAAAGGGGTAAAACAATTATGTGTGCAAACAATAACGGAAGAGCTATTGTAGCACAATTGGTTATGAAGTGTGTGTTAGGGCGTTGGTATAAAGGGGTGGTCAGGTGTTCGAGCAGGCCTCTTCTTCTTTTTATAAAAACTTTTTTTCTTTTTTTAAAAAATTGTAAAAACCTACCTAAAAATATACCAATTTAAAAAAGGCAATATTTTTGAAACTTAAGAATAAGCTGAAAAATAAGCACAAAAGGGGCAGTTATGAGCTTTTTTATCACTAAGGACTAAAATGCTAACTGCTAGGCTAGTTTTAAGCCAATAAGACTGAGGGAAAAAGTATAATAGAAGCAGTGTAACAGATTATGCTAAACTCCTAATAAGCTAGCAATAACAAAAATAAGTTAAAAGGAACTGAAAAATAAGCCTAAGGAAAGCAACTAAGGGATGGCAGATTCTATTTTTATTACTAAGGAAAAAACTTCTAAGCTAATGGGAGTAAAATAAGCAAAGAAAAAAGCAAGATAAGTCAAAAAAGATAAGCTACCCTAACCTAATAAGCATCTACCACAAAAATAAGCATAAGTTATGAGACAGATAAGCAGAAAAAGCAATAATAAGCTAATGGCCTAAATTGCATACAAACAGCCCTAAGGGCACTCTTTTGCTTAAAGTTAAGATGTTAGGGGGATTTTTAGGCTAAGGCTTGCTAGAGCTTTACAAACAGCTTATTAGCTTTTCTCAATAGGCAAGAAGCAAAAATGGAGACGAGCAAAATAGTAATTAAATAGAGCTGAAAATATGGCAGTTTGCACCAGGGGAAGATTTTATGGTTTTAAAGGGACAAAAAGCATACTCAATAATAAGCTATAAAATAAGCTCAAGACAGAAAAACAACTTAAAACAGATTAAGATTGGGTCAAGGTGAGCTTGTGCTCAAAAATCTAAGGCCTAAAAACAAGTTTTAAGATCTGATAAACGAACATGAAAAATGGGCAATTTTGACATATGAAAAACTTTGACAAGTTGAAAACAATGCAAGGAAACCAATTTTTTTTAACTCTAATGCCTTTGACACTTAAAGAAGACACATAAACAATTCTCAAAACAGGTTTTTAAAAGCTTAATCAAAAAGGACTTATGTAACTATTTTGTCAAAACAGTTTCAAAGCATCATTTAGATTAAACTTTAAAAAAAATTGAAATTTAAAACTTTGAAAAAACTTAATTTACTCAACTTAAGAAGGCTTGGTTAAAGTTAAGCCAAAGTGACCAGTTGGTTTCTTAAAAATCTCAAAAAGACCCGTTTTGACCTACTAACCCAAACACTCCTTTAGTTTTTAAAAACCAAATTTTAAGCTTTTAAAGGCTTGATTTGAGCATAGAAACTTAAAAACAGATAACAAGCATGCAAGGTTAAGCAATAAAAAAAAGCAAAAAGCAAACACCAATAAGCACTTTAATGAGCAAACAAGAGATAAGCAGTTTAAAAGGCAAAAATGGCAGTTTAATCAAAAACTCAAACAAAGGATAAAATAAGCAACAATAAATGACAATAAGCATAAAAACACATAAACAAGCAAGGATAAGCACAAAATAAGCAGGAATAAGCAAATCTACAGTAAATAAGAAAAATAAGAAAAAGAGAGACTTACAACACCCTTGCTCAAAACAGGGCTTATAAAAAGATTCTACAAGCTCTAGCTTGTCAAAGACAAGCTAGTGGGGGTCTATAAGCTCTTCCCTTTTTAGCTTATCTTCCAAAATTAGCTGAGGTAACTTTAGGGGTGGATTTTTTTGTTTTTTAGGACAGAAATGAAAACAAACTTTTGAATAGGCTTTTGATGTCTCAAAAGCTTATACAAGAGCTTATAAAACAGTGTTAAAGGACAGTTAAACTTAAATGACAATGTTTTAAGAAAACATGTAAAGTGCTTAAAATTAAAATGCAAGTATTTAAAAACAAGAAATTTAAATGACAGTATATTAAATTGTAAAGGGAGGGGTGCCTTTGCCTTCTGGGCTGGACCCAACCTGGTTGTGTGGGCTCGTTACGCCTTCTGGGCTAGGGGCCATGTAGCCACAAATTGCCGTTCCAAAAAAAATGGTACAAATTTTGCTATTACAAGTTCTTGCTTAAACAAAAATTCCACACCTCTAATGAAATACAAATGATACTATTTATACTAAAACCCTAGTTCTTGAGGTCTTCTCTTCTGTGTTTCTTGTGTTTTCTTTATGAGGTGAAACACAAATCAATCTGAGCCATTTATCATTGCTTGCTCTCCAATCCCTTTGATCTTAAGTCGTTGATATTCTTGTCCAATTAGGTGATAGGGGATTGCCACAGTGTCATTGCGGTGGGGAAGGGTGGAGGGTGATGGGTTTGGCTATTTGTGAGGTGGGGTGAGGATTTTAGAGGGGAGTGAACAGTAACCGAGGTGTGTAAGGGAGGGATGGGTAAATAGTTCCAAAGGGTATATGGCGGGAAAGGGTTTAAGTGTGGGGTGCAGGGTATAAGTTAGAGGAATTGGCAGAACAAGCCCTTGAGTTTGTATATCTTGTTTGCAACAAAGGTCCTTGTGGTGATATGAAAGATTAACAACAGTTAAGTCTTAACAGTTTAGGGCTAACGATGGTATTCATGTTTGGGCCGGTTTGGTTTTTTTAAGAGGATTTGGGCCATTTTATTATAAAAAGGTATTAAGGCCCTTTTAGTCTTCATGTAATGTATAAATGGGTTGACCCAACCCATTAGATGGGTACGGGTTGGCCCATTTAACATTTTTTTCGGTTTAGGCTTTGACTTTGACTGTTGACTTTGCCGGGGTTGACTTGGACTTTTGTTGACTTTAGCTTTGACTTTTTGGCTTCAATTTGACTTTGTCTTTTCACGCTCTTCCATTCCGTGCTTGGTTTTGTCGTTTTTGGCTTTGTTTTTCGTCCTTTTATCGGATATCCGTTTCCTGCACAATATAATTGAAAACATACAAATACAAGGTATTTTTGGGTACGTTTTTGGTCATTTCAGTTCGGTTTTAGTGGAAAAAGGTATGTGTAATTAAGCACATACCAAATGTCTAGAGCTTGGACCCGAATATGTGACTGGAATGGACGATGAAGGAGAAGTCACGTAAGGACGTGTGACTTCGAGTCTACCTACAAGACTCATAAATAAAGAAAAATGCTTCTTGGGAGGTAACCCAATGTTTATTTTTCCTGCATATTAAGAGTGCCGTGTGTTTTAATTCTTTTCAATTATTCTCTTATGTTTGAATTCATTACTTTGTAATCAAGCTTTGTTTTGTTTGTAACTTTGTCTTATTTACAATCAAAAGTATTTTGCAACAAAATAAGTGTAGGGGAAATATCCGGTTTTTAGAACCAATTCAATCATATTAAATAAATTGTTTAGATTAATTCGCGTCAGTTTCGAGTCATATGATTGTATTGACTAATCCCAGGTTTTATGCAGTAATTCATATAGGAAATAACTTATATAATCGCGTGCAGTAAGTTTTTCAAAGAAAAAATAAATAAAAATTTTGCTCAGAGGCTGAAGACGGCGTCAAGATTAATCCTGACAACGTCGTGAGCCCAGTTACAGGAAAATTTGAAAATTTTCAAGTATTTTCAAAAAATAGTTTGCACAACATTTAAAATTTGTAATTCTTTTATAAACATGCATAAACCTATGATTATATCATTACTCTCATCCTATCTTTACTGCTTTCATAGAGTCAAAACCCTAAATTCTTGTTGTATATATATCTATCCCACCGATTTTATGATTGGTGTAGTTGTCCTTGTCTTTGATTACAGGTTATATTTGATAAGAAGAAGCTTGGAAGTTCTTAAGAAGTTTCATTGGATGATTCTTAGAGGACGATTTAACCAGTTATCGCATGTTTCTTCTCCATTATTAAGCAAACTAGGAGAGTACTAGTTTCTTTTACTTGTTTTCTTTTCCCTTTATTCGTTTTTACGGGTACTTCTATAGAACATTGGGAACAATGTTCAACTTAAGTGTATGGGAAAATAAGCCTTAGAAACTATTCCTTCAATTGCCATTTGCTTTGTCCTTAAAATGATGGGTAATATATCGAAACATAGCATAAAAAGGTAATTTTGACCAAAATTTAAAAAAAATTATGACACATACTGACGAAAACTGAGTATCAATAGCGTCTCATGGATAGAAATTTATATGACTAGCACAAAAACCCTCAGAATTCCACCTCAAAAATATGTGGTTCGCCTTTAGATCTTTAAGAATTCGGGTATCCATTATTGATATCCAATATATTTTATACCTTTAGCTTTCTCTAGTTAAGGTTCGAATGCAGTCATATGTGTTTATTCTGTCGTTACGAATGTGTACATATGGTCTTTGTCGTCTTTTCTGGAGCATTGGTATCGGTATTAAATTATATGAGTGTACCGGTAGTTTAAATTCTAGAACTTGTTTTTGTGATGCATCCCGAGACCGCATAGTAAGTATTATGATTTGCTAGATAAGAGGCACTAGGATTAACCCATGTTTTAAACCTGTAATTGTTATTATGGTCATACCGATCATATAACTATCTTACACCCTTGCCATGCACTCATTTTTAGTGCAGAATACCCCTAGGATAACCCTCCAAGCCTATCCTTTTTCATGGTTCTCGTAATTTTCTGGTTAAGCCGGACTATTAATGAAGAGCATTGTTAACCCTTAAACCAATCGTTACACGAAAATTGCCTTAGCCTACTTTATATGTACTCACTTTTAGTACATTATTGTTTTAACCTAAAGTTAATTATTAAATACACGGTTGCTAAGTCCTTATCCTTGTAAATATTGTTTTGAGACGATTAGGATTCATGGTAGTATTCATCTTATGAAGAATTGAGGAAGAAGTAATTTATTACCCCCAATAGAGCTCAATAAGTTCCATGTTATGTTGATCCATCTCAAATCGGGTCATTAGTTAGATTGTAAATATCGAGTATGTAAAAGTTCAAGTGTGGGGGTGTATCTATAAACCCCCATGATGTATTATATGTTTAAATAATGGCAGGGCAAATGTGTACGAAGAAAATGTATATAAAAAAAGAGTGAAAAAATGTATGGGCTGCCATTTGCTTATGTTGTGTTTATCATAGAGTCAAAGAAAAAGAAAGAGATTGATGTAGAGTTTTGTAGAGTTTGTATATCTTGTCCAAGTCTTTGGCTTAGCAACCAAACTAACGTGTATTCTTATAAATAATTAGCTAACCCTTCCACTCCAAATTTACCCAAAAGCCACTCCATAGATGTATCCCATCCATTTCCGTTTCCATTAATGTTATCTTACACCTACACCCCACAACCTTTTAAAAGACCTCTTTGATAGTAATGAATAATACTTGCGCCTAGCGGTGGAGGTTTTGATCCTTTACCAAGCCTATGGTATTTTATATGCTATGACAGGTAATGAGTGTTGATTTTCCGTTTCCCATAGTTGTTATAATTTATTATACACCCGAGTGAATTAGAGAATCCCAAACACTTATGTGTGGTGCTAGTATATGCTTTCCGTGCTTTTAATTACGAGGTCTAGAAGTTTGTTTTGTAAAATACTTTTAAAGAGTAGGTTAAATGCCCCCAATATTGCTATTGTCAAGGTAAAAAAGTCCATTTGCTTGAGGATAAGAAAATCCCAAGTGTAGGGGTATTTGATGAGGTGTCATTTTATACACTATTTCGGGGTCATTTAACCCCTAAAATCATGCAAATATGCTCAAATTATGTGCTTAATCATTTGTTTTTAGGTTTTTAGCACTTGAATGGCATTTAGAGGAAATACACATGACTTGGGCTCATTTGGAGAAGAAACGGACAAGATTACGGACCTACACCAAATCTCTTGAAGAATCATTCTCACAAAGCATGGAGACGGCATCGCAGGCACAAAGCGACGCCGTCGTGATCTATCTAATGATGGCGTCAGAAATCTAGCAACGGCGTCAGGACGTGGCCGACGTAAAGAGGATCTAGAATCATCTACGTGGTGACGGCGCCAGGACTTCAAAGCGACGCCGTCGGAGCGATTTTCCTATATATATTAAACCGAAATTAGGGTTTTAAGTGTGTAACTTTGTATAACTTTAGGGAGACGAACCTAGTCATTCTAGTTGCTTTTAAGGTTGGTTTTAGGGCCTCAAAACCCTATTGTTACTACATTCAATCCATGTTTTAATCAAGTAAAATTGTTTATCATTAATCATTCAATATGTCTATGTGTTGTTTGATTGATTTATGTTCGTGCTTTATCTTTAATATGCTAGGCTAAACCCTCCTTTGTATTTACTTATGATTGCATAAAACTTAGGTTGTAGATCCTTTTGATGTTGCTTCTTGTTGATGGATGTGCGCGTTAGGCTCTAGAAAACTAGCCATAAGATATTAAATTGGCATAGACGTCTAGGTAAACACGAGTGTGTAAAAAGGATACCATCGGTAACAGTCTTCATACTACCTTACCCCTAATATGGTTGATCCCTCTTAAGATATTTCACATGCATTTAATATACTCTTAGGGGCCTTGTAATAGTCTTCATACTACCTTACTTGTGCGTTGCCCTAACAGAATATTAAATAGACGATGGGTTCGTGTAATCCGTTCATGGCCTAAGAAATACTTACACAGATCATCACAAGTGTGACAAAGCAACAGATCTAGGAGAAGCAATGTGAGGAGTAGTGCATGATTAGGTAAATACATCAATTTATCATAAAGTTATCACCAGTAGTTTAGATTATATTTACTTTAATTATTAGTTAATCAAACCAACCTCTCAAACCATTGATTTACTTGCTTTCTATAAAATATAAAAATACAAAAAGAATCTTCTCTCAACCCCTTAGAATTTGTTAGACCATGTTCGAGCCTTCCCAACTTATTCCCCTAGAGAATGATAACAACCCCCGAGTCTTGCCTATACTACACTGCAATGATTAGGTACACTGCCTCGGGGATTGTAAAGCTTCTTGTGAAGTCTTCGCAACCCTCACATCATATAACTAGGGCGTTTTCCTTGTTTTATAGTTTATATAGTGTATGAGAATTATTTCATTTTAAAGGTATATTATTAAGTTAAAAATAACACGATCTCGACAATGGTTCAAAAATGTGTACATGGAAACCTTTAGAAAACATGTTGTTAGGATTTAAGGACGTTTTTATATGTATTAACAATGCGTAATACACTGTTTGGATAGATGATCCGAGTTATGAATTTTTCCCAAAAAAATTTGACATGGGGTATATTTGCATGAATCGCTTTTCAAATGAAAAAGAAGATGTAATTCCTAACTAAGGAAATCATACTTAGTCATTTGTGTTAAATTCATCGATTATGAGTGATTAAATTTTACAAGCTCTAATTTTGAGAAAAACACTAATCTATGATTGAACAAAGAGAGGGATGAAGATTATGACTTACAATGTGAGGAAAAGCACTGATTGATTGTGGTTTTAGAGTGGTAGATGCAATGGTGATGATAGAGTTCGTCAATGGCGGTTTTTGAAAGTAGTGATATGTTTGAAACAGTGAAAAGAAAAAGAAGAACTGATAGATTCGAGTATCAGTCAGACGGATCTTCCAGATCCCTTTTGAAAAGGGTTCCGCCCTTCTTTACGTAGGGTTCCAGGAAAATTAATAAAAAATTTAAATTTTATTTTTCTTTCCTTTTTGTTTTGATTTGTCCCCAAATATATGTTCTACCTAGTTTTTATTTATTAATGTTTTTTGGGATTGTTTTTTACCACTATTTTAAATGAGTGCCTAGCGTGTGGCGGAAGAGTGTGGTTTGTATAATACTCATGATACACACGAAAAATAAATAACAATCGCGATGCCAAAAAAGCGTAACGATTTTATTTATATTTCATTTCGATGCTTAAAGCAATACAAAGGATAGGGAAAATGGAAAATAACGAAAATGTAAAATACGAAGAACAAATCTTCATGCGAGAACTTGAGTATCGGATAGAGGATTATTATAAGCGTGATGATGATGACGATCATGACGGGGCTAAAGATTTCCGAGATGGTTTCCATTGATGAAGGGTTTATCGGTGATAGAGTGAGAGCGAAAATAAGATGTTTCGATTTTTGAATGAGGTAGGTGTGTTGTAGTGGATGAGAGAAAGAAAATATATAAAAGATATAAGTGGTCGTGGGTTTTGGGGTTGTGTGAGGAAAGTTTATTTTGAATAATGAAGCTTAATGCCCCAACTACGAGATGATTGGATATAATAACTTTAACGGAGATAACGAGATTTTTGTTGTGAGATAAATTTAAACGAAACAAGTAACGGTGCATTAGGCCGATGGGACAAAGAAAACTTTAATATTCTAAACAGATTATTCCTAAACAAAAAGTTTAAACACTTATTTTACTACACGAGAACCAATATAAGATGCAAAAAAGAACAATTAATGGATAACTTTCAAAATCAACAAGTATTGGACTTACAAAGGCCCAAACACAATCTTACTTAATAAAGTCCAACAAGATACAAGATATAATTTAAGCATAGATTATCAAGTAGTAAGCAATAAAAATGATGAGGGAACATACCTTAATATATTGACCGTTTTGATATAATCTTGAGCCACGGGTATTAGTAGAGTATGCTTCTCCAACCGGACCCATCACATTGGGCACGGGTCTTTGAATAATTATTATTCCAATTTTTATTTTAAATAATGGTTTGTTATCAATCCTTTATTAATCTTTGATCCAAAATATACTTATGGTATTATTTGACAATATGTTATTAACCATAAAGAATAATATTGAAAGAAATCGATGTGAACATAACGTTTAAAAAAAATTTGTTTTTATTTTTCTTAAGTCAAGGTATGGTCGTTTTAGTTTCGTATTTTAAAAGAAATTAGAACGTTATTTGTTTTGATAGTTTTATTTACTGTAGCCCGAATCCCTTTTGAAGAGGGATCTGGTTGATTCGGATCATCAAATATATCAAAAATTATTTGCATATCTTTTGATAGGCCAAAACATTTTCTATTCGCTTTATTACTAATGATTCCATGATTTTATTATATTTGTATAGGACAAGAAATATGGAGAGTCATATTTCGTTGTCTATGGTTTTTATTCTCTAAGATACTTTTTAATTTTAACAAGACAATATTGTAAAACCAATCTTATGGCTAGACACCGCAAGACCCATGGATTATATAAAAAATACAAGAGGTCGGAAAGTACCTTATTGAGTAACGTACCTTTTTCTTCTTCAGCTATAACTCTGAGATCTATTAAATCATAGATCTTAGATTACCATCTTGAGGAGTTCCTGTTCTTGACATACATAGGTCCAACAAAGACTTTTTAAGATTTTGATGTTATAACCCAAAAAAAATATCCTAGTGTTCACAAATTTGTTAGATCTATTTTTCTAGTCCATGACGATGTAATTTTTAACAAGTGATGATAAGAAAAAAAAATACCATTCTTAGTAGTTTTCAGATGACATTTGATCGAATTTTAAGATTTTTAAAATACATTATATTTTAAAATACTTTGATAACTTGCTCTTGATACCAATTGTGGAAAACTAGAAGGGGGTTGAATAGTTTTACCAATTAAAAATTCTATTTCAAATTTATTCGGATTAAGTAATGAGAAAATATTTAGATGTTAGTATGGATAGTTGTTATATACTTATAGATCTAGCAAAATAATAAACAAACGATTGCAATGAATAAATATAATGGATATAGCCATGACACAAGTATTTATAATGGTTCAGCAACAAGGACTCCTTCCTTGCCCTACTTCACTCCCCGGGTACCCAAATCGAGAGTTAGTAATCACTACATCCACAAGCTCCTTATATTTGCGGAGAAGCCTCACAACGTCGCTTACACTTTATTCGGTACAAAGCTAAATACCGAATCCTAACACCGGTAGAACCAACCCTGCGTCGCTTACACTTTATTCAGTACAAAGCTAAATACTGAGTCCTAATACCGGTAAAACCATTCCTACGTCGCTTACACTTTATTCGGTACAAAACTAAATTTCGAGTCCTAACACCAGTAGAACTAACCCTATACAATCTACATATTACAAGTGTGAGTTTTATGTTTACAATGAATGAATGATGAACAAGAATCAGTAGGATGATCTTGATATGATGATGGATACTAGCAACAAGTACACTTGAAGCTTGATCGGCTCGTATGCGTGATTTGGCAACACCTCCTCATAATAAGAAAATAACCAAACATGAAATATGAAAGTGATCTTGATCTGAGATCAAGGATTAGAGAGTGTTAGAGGAAATGTGTGTCAAAAAGGATGCTTGAAACATGAGAAATAACTTGCTATTTATAGGCAAAATGTGTTACTGTTCCCCAGATTAGGCGGAACCTTTCTAGAAAGGTTCCGACTAGTGTAGCTCGAGGGTTTCGGGTCACTGGTGGTTTAAACCGGATTTTAGATGCCAAATCACTCAAAATATTCTGTAATCTTCTAAGATCTCTTCAAGATCATGAGTGATGTCGTTCATGAGGTAAATAACAATTTGTGAATTCATTTTTCTTGGTTTTCTTTTGTATACTTTAAAACATATGTAAGTAACAAAAGTTGCTTTGGTAAAAAATATAACTATCCAAAGTGCAAGAATATAAATGGAATTTATAAGTAATCTTTGTATATGTCAAGTGTATAATTAACATTGTTTTAGATAACTTAAAATAAATTACCATGGTTAATAAAATGTACAAGTGACTAAAATAAGTAGTCATTTGTTTGTTTAACTTTGTGAGAGAATTAATCTAGCTAATTATCGAAAAGTTTGTTTGATGAATATGATATTTGATATATGTGTTTATGATGAATATGATGTTTGATATATGATGGATGTGTTGAGTTAGAAAACTATTGGTTTAAAACATATAAACTTTATTTTCTACTTCCGATAATTTTATGATTGTTATCGACAAAACATGGATAGATCGTAAAGTATAAATAAACATTTTTACGATTTATTTGTATTAACGGACTTACTTAACATAGAATAGCAAACAAATTTTCCAGTACCATATCTAACATTAGAATTAACCACATAATCATTTAGTTTAGCCGGCAACTTTGTCTACCTGTTGGACCTTCTTGGACCAAGTGTCTGCACCTCATTTGGTTGTAAAATACTCCTAGACCCACTGGGAGAAGAAACATCATGTCTACTGTCCTTGAATATAATATTTTCATCAACCTGGGTTGTTGTAACACCTTCTTCATGATACAAATTATGTGCAGTATCTGTTGTATCAAACTCAGAAGAAAGGTCGCTACCATCCACAACTGATGGAGCTTTCCCTTCATCATTTAAACTTTGTGGTTCTGGATTATCAAAAAATTCAAATGGTCTACTTCATTTGTAATCTGTACATTAGGAGACTCGTAAGTTTTAATTTTGAAAAGAAACATTGTTTCATAAAACTTTACATCCCTTGAGTAAAAAAACATTTCTGGTATCCAAACTCAAAAGTTTGTAAGCCTTTTTGAAAGTAGAAAAACCAATCAACACACACTTTTAAGCTCTAAAAGACATTTTGTCATTATTATTCAAATCAATGGAAAAACACAAACATCCAAAACAACTCAAATGGGGAAGACACTGTTTCTTTTTATGAACTAATTCAAAAGGAGATTTACCATTTAACACAGATGAGGGCAGCCTGGCAGCCTATTTACTAGATAAACAAACTCGTCAGATGCTACTCCGACCAAAATTGAGAGAAATTCCCCCCTAAAACATAAGACTTCTTGCTACATTGAGCAAGTGTTTCCTCTCAGCAATACCATTTTGCTTAGGTGTATGAGCACATGAAGTCTGATGTATGACTCCCAAGTCAGATTACAAAGTATGCATCCTCTTATTAACAAATTCAATTCCATTATCAGACCTTAAAGTTTTAATCTTGACATGAAACTGATTACTGATTAAGTTTATAAAAGAAACAAACACATCAAAAACTTCTTCCATAGTTTTAACTAAGTAAACCCATACAGCCCTAGAAAAATCATCAATAATAGTCAAAAAATACTTGAATCCTTCTCTGCTATGAACTATGTAAGGACCCCACAGGTCTAGATGAACAAGTTCACCAAGACCCTTAGACTTGTGGTTAGATAAGGGAAAGGGATCCCTAGTCTATTTAGCCCTGTGACAGACTTCACAAACAGGCACAGAACAATTCATAGTGATATTAAGATCACTTTGCAAAACACTCTAGACTTGATCAAAAGGGTGAGCAAGCCTGTTGTGCCAAAGCAGTTTAGACACATTAAAACATAAAATCATATTAGACTTACCAACATTATTGTCTTTATCCACATCAAACAAGTATAATCGCCTAGATTCACTACCAGTCCCCAAGACCTTTTGGTTTTTCAAGTCCTGAATGTAACACTTATCCTCATCAAAACCAACATATATTTTACTATCTCTGATAAGTTTATTAACATATAGAAGACTCACACAATAACCAAAGAAAACAAGGACATCATACAAAACAACATTATTAGACAACTTCATATTTCTAACATGACTAATAGTATCTAAAGTGCCATTAGGATGACCAATAGTAATTTTCAAACTAGTAATATCAATAACATTAAACATTCCAACAGTTGAAACAGTCAGGTGCTGATTAGCATCTGAATCAAAAATCCATCCCAAAGTCATAGTTATAACATATAAATTTGAGTTGGCACAATAATATCTAGAAAAGTTTATATTAAACCAAACATTCTCATTAAAAAAGAAAGTTCTACCTGTCATATTGGCATGAACACTTCTAGTAGAATTATCATTAATCAAACTCAATAACTTCTGCATTTGTTCAAAAGTAAAACCAATAGAAGAAACACTAGCAGAAGACTGCTTATCATTATTCTTAACATCAATATTAGCATTAAAGTTTTGCTAATTAAAACCATTTTGTTTGATTGGATTAGAAACCTTTTTAAACCCTAGAGGATAACCAATAATTTCATAACAGCTCTCAATTGTATGACCAATCATACCACAGTTTTTACATACCAAGTTAGCGTTTGGTCCTTTATTCATGTTATTATTATTAGATCCTCTAGTGCCATTGTTATTGTTATTAAAGAATCTTCTATTGTTATTAATAGATTTAGCAGCAAAAGATGTATCACTCATTTTGAGCTCATTAGCATTAGAGGTCTCGGGAATCCCTTTGTGGGATTCCTCTCTAGACACAATAGTATATGCATCTTTTACCTCGGGGAGAGGATCCCTGGTTAAAAGAGTACTTCTAAAAGGCTGATAACAGTCATCTAGGCACATTAGAAACTGCATCAGCTTCATAAGTTGTTGATGTAAGGATAATTCCTTACTAGCATCACAACAACATTTAACTTCACAAACACATTTTGGCAATTTAGTCAAAGCATCAAATTCTCTCCATAGAGAGTTAAGCCTATGATAATAGTCAGCAACTGAAGTACCACCTTGTTTCACATTATTAACTTTTTGTAACAAAATAAAGATAGCAGGCCCATCGACTTTATCATAAGTACTCTCTAATTCTTTCCAAACATCAGCAACATTATCAGAGTAAACCAAACCCATATAAAAATCAAGAGACACGGAATTCATAATCCAAGTTAACACAATAGCATTACATCACTAGTACTATAAGCATTTTTTAGACAAGTACCATCAATAAAACTATACTTATTTCTAGCTTGTAAAGCAAGTTTCATTGCACTTGACCATATTCTATAATTTTTTGTACCAAGAAATTTAAATGGAATAAGAGTAGTACTACTATTATCATTAGTTTGAATATGTAATGGATTACCAGCATTAAGATTATTAATCAGAACAGTAAAACCAAATGGATCATTAGGAGCCATAATAGCATAACAAATAACAAATCTCAGACAAACAAACAAAGACAATAAACCAGAAATAAAACAAATATCATACAAAAAACAATTAAGGACAAACAAGAAGCAAACAAGAACAGAATAAACAAACAAACTTCAACCCCAGAGTTGCAACTCCACAATCTAACTAAGCTATCCACCAATCAATCTAATCATCACCCTAAACACACACCCAATACTCACAAGAGCCTAGTAAAGTGAATTGGGGTAAGCCAGAGCAGGTTTCCACACCAATCAATGTTGGAGGGTCAAGGTGTTAACCTACCCGTTTGCACCCACTTTACCAGAGAACTTTTAAGTCTTAAAGGAAGAAAATATGACTTACAGAGCAGAATATGCGGCGAAAAAAGAACAAACACTCACACAACTGATTTACTTAGTTAGATGTGCAGATGATTAATAACAACCAGGAGATCAAAAATTCCCAAAATTAAGATTAGGGTTTCAAGAAACCTTAATTTTAGTTTTGCAATTGAACCCACTAAATCACCAGATCTATAACCCAGATAGATCAAACAACCAAGATCAGCCTCCAGTTGACTAATCCTAACCAAGAATCAAGAAACCCCCAATTTTTTAAGAACCACCAAAACAAGAGCCTATAGTTCTGATACCATGTAATCAATATCAAAAACAATACCACACCTCAATAATCACACAACCAACCTCTCATTTGTGATTTATTATTACCAAAATATTACAAGAAGATTAGTCCTCAAAATGGATGCTAACTAGTATAAATACAAAGGAAACAAATAGATGATATCTTCTAGGAAGACACCACCTCTCACTACAGAATCACTCAAACACTTAGACACAGATCTTGATCAAAGATTGATCAAGATAATCAACAAGATAGAATTAGATATCAAGATAGATATCAACAAGAGAGAAATAATATACTAAGACAATATTAGCGAAATACACGTGTCACCGTCTCAGCATGCCTCGATTACATGAAATCTAAACGGGCCATAGCAATAAATGATTTCGCTATCCGATACGTTGGAGCGAAAAAAATTTTTTAATATTAAATAGTTTTCTAGTGGGATCGATACTCTTGCTAAATTTTATTTTTGAGGAGAATATAACGCTCCATAGGTGGAGCGAAATCCCCCATGTAGATGAAATTAGGGTGGTAATGTTTTTTTTATGGGTTAGGTTTTATGGTTGGCATTTTAAGGATTATGTTTAGTTTTAGAGAATGAAAAATGGATTACGAGCACATAATGCATTTTTTCATTTTTTATTGGCTAAAAACAATCGAACGAACATGCACGTAATCATTTTTTCATTCTCTAAAACTAAACATAATTCCTAAAATGCCAAATCAAACCCTAACCCTAAAAAAATCATTACACCCTAATTTCTCTACATAGGGGATTTCGCTCCACCTATGGAGCGATATCTTCTCCTCTAAAATAAATATAGCACGAGTATCGATCCCCACTATAAACGTATTATAATTAAAAAATAATTTCGCTCCAATAAGGAGCGAAATCATTTATTTCTATGGCCCGTTTAGATTTCATGTATCGATTCATGCTGAGACGGTGGAACAACGTGTTTTTTCAGCTTCTCCAAAAACCATATTTCGCATCCACCCTTATCAAAAATGGAAAAGATGGGATTTTAGGGTCCTCTGGCAAGAGAAAAACCCATTCAAAATGGTCCCTCTGCGGTAATTTTTTTTCCCTTTTTTTTTTAACCAAACTTACGGACTTACTAAGTTTTTTTTAGATGTTTGATGGCAACTCTTATTTTCACTACATTGACCAACTATATGCCACACCAGAATCATTTCAAAATAAGAACCAACAACCGCCTTAAATGACCAATTCCTTCACAAACTTACACCCTACTAAAAAACAAAACAAACCGATGATTTAATATATGCTGTTAAAACAGAGTTTTGTTTGCAAATTAGTTTGATCACGACAGATGGAGACTTGAAAAAAATTGTTTAAAACATGATCAGATATACATTACGAATAAAGACACCATAATTATGAATTAACTAACACAGTTACTAAAAATTGTGTTATTTATTATTTATACACACTGACCCGAGGTGGTATAAAAATAGCGAGAGGCAGATGATGACGAACGCTACACAGCATAGCCAAGCTTTAAGATCTATAGCGTGATACGTAGGCGACAAGACTTTGTGAAGGTCGAGATTTAAAATACGTCAAAAAAATAAATTATAGATTATATATCAAATTTTAATAATAAAATGAGTTATAAAATATTTAAAATCAAGCTCGAATCTAAATCTTAAGCGAGGGTCCTGATTTGGTTTGTAAGAGGTTTTATGAAATTTAAATTAGATTTTCGGATTTAAATTTTTATTTTGGTTAATATTTTTTTGGGTTATGTATACGATGAGAGAAAATAATTATAATAAAAATAAGTATCTTTTTTTTAATTAAAAATATATAATTTTTAAATTAAAAAATAAGAAAAAGAAAAAAGAAAGTTGTGGTGGAAAAAAAAGTATGTAATAAAAAAAACAATAACATGTGAATAAGAGGGTGATACACTGTTTTTCATAAAGCAAATGACAATATATTTTTTGAAAACCCGGCCTCTATGCTTGGGATTGTCAAAGGCATCAAATACGTAATATATGTATATTTTAATAGTTTATAACTTTTTAGATGGGCCCTCATTCAAATAATCATTTCTATTTCTTTAACTGATATAAAAATATTCATAAATTATAACCAAAATTTCCTATTCCATTATATAAACAAACAACACATAATCACATTCCATTCCATTTCCTCTTCTCTTACTTTTTCTTTCAATCCAAAGACCTAATCCAAAACCAAAATCCAAATTCATTCTAAACACCGCAATTAAAACAAAACGCAACCCTTAGATAACTGCCAAAATTTTTGACGAGGATTTGATAACCAAATAGGTTTATTGACTCAAGCCAAATCCAACTTAAAAAAACCCGAATATCCAAACGTGGCCCCTTAGTAAATCCATGTTTAAAATTTCAGAATATTAAAAAGTCTCTTAAAAACTTTCAATAAAACACTTCATCACGCCTTAGGCTTTTTTTTTCCCCGCCTTATTTCACAGCCGATCAACTCACTACTCGCCAGAGGTCCGAATCGACGCCTCAGTCCTATTTTCGTACGAAAACGATTCGCCTCGCTCTTGGCGCCTCAAGACGCGCCTTTATAACCCTGAACTATACTATTATATTAAAAACAATTGAAAGTTGTGGGGTTCAAAAATAATTAATATAAGAAAAAGCCAATATAATGTCGACACTTGTACATTTCATTCCACATTCCCCGTCCTCTATTTCCATTTCATGTTTCCATTTCACCTTCTACTCTTCTCTGATGAAACACACACGAAAGCGATGATCCTTTTGTTTATAGATGAACAATTTTTAACACCATTGATTCATAAAACGTCACAAGTATCAATGATGATTTCACTGTTCAGATTAATCAAAAGAAACACAAAGTAGTCTAATCTCAACCATCTACTTCAATCACTGGTTGATACTCACTCAAAGCAAACACAAACACGTCCAATTACATCATATATATATATATATATATATATATATATATATAAACTGTTTCTCTCTCCTCTTTATTCACACATCACCCAGCTGTTACTTCATAGATCCACCATCACCGCCTTATACCGCCACCACCACCCTATTCTGGCGTCACCACCACCCTATTTTGGCGTCACCACCACCTCATACACTCACCATGCCGTCATATCATGTTCATTAGATCTCACCAGTTCCATTAGATATCACCGAAAAATACATAAACACCGTCATAAATGTCGTCACCCATTAGATCTCATCGATTCTATCATTAACTTCGACATCTATGTTATTTGATATTCGACTACAAAGTCGGAATTGTACATCAGATCCCACTTTTTATTCCTTACATCTGAACATTTGTTTCGTTTTAGTTTATGATCTCATTTTTTTCTTTTTTTTTTATTCATAATACACATGTCAGATAGATTGTGAATTTAGCTCGTCATGAAAATGTAAAACATAAATGACGCATTCAACCACCATCGACAATTATTTTAAAATTGAGGTTGCACTACATTTTATTTAGATATCAGTTATGATTTTTTTGTTTTGGATTGTGGGTTTTGGTTTGGTTTGTATCATATCTTACCACATTTGTTCCATTTAGTTCGTGGGAAAGTAACACAACATCACACCTGCCAAATTGCCTGAAGGACGAGAAGTAGATCGAAAGATGTTTGGCAAGTTAAATTGTTAAAGCCTACAATATCATGAGGTTCCTCAATATAGTTTCTTCGTTATTATATAAATTTATTTCTTTGTATTAATTTGTGTATAAATTAATATATGTTTGATATTAATGTGTATTATTATTCATATAATACTTAATTCGATTGATATTAGTTTGTATATAAATATTTGTTAACATTTTATATACAAACTAATATCAAATTAAATAAGTATTATATGAATAATAAGACACATTAATATCAAACATATATTAATTTGTACGCAAATTAATACAAACAAAAAAAATTATATAATAACGAAGAAGCTATATTGAGGAACCTCATGATATTGATAGGCTTCTAAAAAATTTATATAATGACGAAGAAGCTGTATTAAGGAACCTCATGATATTCATAGGCTTCTAGTAATTAAACTCGCAACAACTTTACCAACGGGCCTCTGGTCTAATGGTATGGAGGTTTTACCCTCCTAGGCAAGGTCTCAAGTTCGAGTCTTGTCTAGGGCGATAGGGGTTTCCTCCCGCGTGCGTAAAGGGAAGGGTGTCATTGCCTTCTAGGCTGGACCCAACCTGGTTGTGTGGGCTCGCTACGCCTTCTGGGCTAGGGGTCATGTAGCCACAATTGCCGTTCAAAAAAAACTCGCAACAACTTTCAATCTACTTCTCGCGACCTTCAAGCTATTTCGACAGTTGTGGTGTTGTGTTATTTCACTCGAACTAAATGGAACCAAATGTGCAAGATATGAAACAAACCAAACCAAACCCACAATCAAAACCAGAAAAATCATAATCGAATATATAAACTGAAATTAGTGCAACTCATAAGATACTCGTCGATGGTGGTTGAATGTATCAGTTATGTTTTACATTTCCCGGCGAGCTAAATCCATATCTATCTCACATCTGTATGAATCAAAACAAAACAAAAACTAAAACGAAATGGGTGTTAGATGTAAGAATGAAGAATTAAAGTGGAACTGATGTACAATCTGAACATTGTATTACGAAATCAGAGATACGTAGATGTCGAAGTTAATGCTAGAATCGATAAGATCTAATGAGCGACGACATTTATGACGATGTTTATGTATTTTTCGGTGATATCTAATGTAATTGGTGAGATTTAATGAAATCAGTGAGATCTAATGAACGCTATATAACGGCATCATGAGCGAATAAGGTGGTGGTGGCGGCAGAATAAGGTGGTGGTGGTGGTATAAGGTGGTGGTGGTAGGTCTATGGAGTAGAAGTTGGGTCATGTATGAATAAAGAGGAGAGAGAAACGGTTGATTGAAATAGACGAATGAGATTAGACTAAGTTGTGTTTCTTTGGATTAGTTTGAACCATTGAATCAATAATGATCCGTGTGACATAAGATCAATGGCGTAATCTTGTTCATTTATACAAGAGAGGATCCCGTGTGTGTGTTTCATCAAGAGTGAAATGAAATAGAGGACATGAATGAAATGTACACATGTCGGCATGATATTCGCTTTTCTTATCTTAATTTTTTATGAAACCACAACTTAAATGCTTTGTATAATATATATATATCAAAATAACAACTCTGTTTGTAGCTCTACATGTATTATCTTCATAATTTGATTAGCTTGCAAAAAAGTTGATGCTCCTTTATCTTAATCATTGGCCCCTTTGCCTTTATTGTAAATTGTGAAAGAAAGATGAAAGCAATGAAAATGAATCTCTATTATATATAAAGCATTTGGGAAATTCTTTTTTTAGGTAAAGGGTTTCCCCGGTAAAATATATTACACTAAAAACGTTGAAAAACAAAAGGTGTAGGTGAAGTCCTACAACCCAACCCGTTACATGGGAAATACAAGAAAGCATCAAAGTGAAAAGACCAAACACTACCACGCGTCTAAAAAGCAACAAACCAAAAGCACATCATAAGAAAGACAAGCCAATCTTATGAGAACTAAAAAGAACACCAAACTATTTCCTAACCAGTCCTTTAAGCCTGATATTAAGTTGTTCTTCAAACTTATTACCTTCGGGAAATAGAACTTCATTCACTTCATCCATCATAATCTAAGTCATCAGTCTATAGAGACGATTAGCTTGGATGTGAGGGTCACAAAGACTTCTATAAAAAGTTTTACAACTCTCTAGACAGAGTACCTAATCGTTGCAGTGAGTATAGGGCAAACTCGGAGGTTGTTGTCGTTCTCTAGGGGAAATAGGTTTGGGAAGGCTTTATCATCTAACAGAATTCTAGGGGTTGAGGGAAGATTCTTTTTGTGTTTTTATATTTTATAGAAAGCAGGTAAAATCATATATTTGAGAGGTTGGTTTGTTTAACTAATAACTAAACTAATTATAATCTAAACTACTGGTGATAACTTTATGATAAACAGATGTATTTACCTAATTATGCACTACTCCTCATATTGCTTCTCCTAGATCCGTTGCTTTGTCACACTTGTGATGATCTGTGTAAGTATTTCCTAGGTCATGAACGGATTACACGAACCCACCGTCTATTTAATATTTCGTTAAGGCAACGCACAAGTAAGGTAGTATGAAGACTATTATAAGGCCCCTAAGAGTATATTAAATGCATGTGAAATATCTTAAGAGGGATCAATCATTAAAGGGGTAAGGTAGTATGAAGACTGTTACCGATGGTATCCTTTCTACACACTCGCATTTCCCTAGACGTCTATGCCAATTTAATATTCTATGTGCTTAGTTTTATAAAGGCTAACCGCATATTGCATCAACAAAGAAGCAACATCAAAAGGATATACAATCTAAGTCTTCATGGAATCACATAAATACAGAAGGATGAATAGGCCTCGCATGTTTAAGAAAAGCAAAAGCAAAATCAATCAAACAACACATAGACATATTGAATGATTAATGATAAATAATCTTAATTGATTAAAACATGGATTGAAGGTATAACAATAGGTTTTGAGGCCGTTATAAATATATTTAAAAAATAAAAAAAAAATAAAAATTATATTAATTTAAATTATATAAATTTAAAATATAAAAAAAAACGATCTAAAAAGCTGCTAGAAAGACAAGGGTTCGTCTCTCAAAAGTTATACAAAGTTACACCCTTAAAACCCTAAAATCGGTTTAATATATATAGGAAAATTGCAGCGACGGCGTCGCTTTGAAGTCCTGACGCCGTCGCCGCGTAGATGATTCTAGATCCTCCTTTAAAGTCCCAGTCCTAACGCCGTCGATTGTATTTCTGACGCTGTCACCAGATAGATCACGACGGCGTCGCTTTATGCCTATGACGCCGTCTCCACGCTCTGTGAACACGATTCTTCAAGAGATTTGGTGTAGGTCCATAATCTTGTCCGTTTTTTCTCTAAATGATCCCAAGTCACGTGTACTTCCTCCAAATGCCATCCAAGTGCTAAAAACCTGAAAACAAACGATTAAGCACATAATCTGGGCATATTTGCATAATTTAGGGGGTTAAATGACCCCGAAATAGTGTATAACATGACACCTCATCAAATACCCCTACACTTGGGATTTGCTTGTCCTCAAGCAAATGAGCTTTTCTACCTAGACAATAGCAATATTAGGGTCATTTAACCTACTTTTTAAAAACATTTTACATCATAATCTTATAGACCTCATAATTAAAAGCACGGAAAGTATATACTAGCACCTCACATAAGTGTTTGGGATTCTCTCTTTCACTCAGGTGTATAATAAATTATAACAACTACGGGAAACGAAAAATAAACACTCATTCCTGTCATAGCATATAAATTACCATAGGCTTGGTAAAGGATCAAACCTCCACCGCTAGACGCAAGCATTATTCATTACTGTCAAAGAGGTCTTTTCAAAGGGTTGTGGGGTGCAGGTGTAAGATAACATATATGAAAACGGAAACGGATGTGATACATTTGGGGAGCTTTTGGTTGAATTTGGAGTGAAAGAGTTAGCTAATTATTTATACGAATACACGTTGGTTGGGTTGCTAAGCCAAGACTCAGACAAAGATGTACAAACTCTAGCACCAACTCTACTCAATCTTCTTTATTTTATTTTTCTTGCCTCTATGATAAACAGAAAACCATAAGTACAATGGCAGCCCGTACACTTTTTTTTACTTTGTTATATACATTTTTTTTTCGTACCTTATGCCCTGCCCATTGCTTACAACATATAATACATATGGGGGTTTTATAATACACCACAACACTTGAATTGTATATACCCGAATGTAATTACAATTCTCACTAATGACCCTAATTGAGCTGATCACCATAGACATGGAGCTATTGAGCTTCTATTGGGGGGTAATAATTACTTTCTTGCCCCAATTCTCATAAGATGAATCTACCATGAATCCTTCACTCGTCCCAAACCTAATTTACAAGGACAAGGACTTAGCAACCGTGTACTCAATAATTAACTTAGATTAAAACAATAATGTACTAAAAGCGAGTACATACAAGGTAGGCTAAGGCGATTTGGGTGTAACGATTGGTTTAAGGGTGATAATGCTTGATGAGTGCTAAAACACACATCTTTTGTACCCCGAAAAACACTATAAAACGGACTAAAAATACTAAAATACGCTTAATTATATTGCAAATATGTTTGTTTGGTATTTTTATGTCTTGCAGGTAAAAGGATTGAAAACGGTGCAAAAACGGGAATTATCGGGCTCAAATTGGTTAAGTTTAATTATAACTCAAAGCTAAGATGAAGCTGTGAAAAGTTCCCGAGCATACCAGTGGAAAAAGCGCGAGACTTCGAGTCTAACGGTGCCCTCATATTTTATTAGGCCAGCCCGTAACCCATTTAATGGGCCGGACCAGCCCATTACTTTACAAAGGCCCATGTTTTAAAAATGATGCCATAATCAAATATGTATGTGACGTAAGGCCACCTCATGAGCACATGCTCTAAATTAAATAAACTGTGGTCACGTGACTAGGCACTAAAATGGAGAGAACGAATAGGAGTTGGCCACGTGTCAAAGCTATGATACTCTTTCAAATTGCAATTGCGGTTTACTTCACAACTGATCCAACAGAGGAGAACAATGTGTACAAATTAAGGTATATGAATGGCCACGTGGCAAGAGAATACCGGTTGGATCTCTTATCCTTGGACCTCAATCCGTGTGAGGCTAATTCCAATGCAATGATTGGCTCATCATCACTCAAATAATTGGGACAAATTTACAAGTTACCCCCCTCTCACCCCCTATAAATTCACATGCCTTAGTCTTTAGTTTTTTTTAGTTTTAGCTCTTTTAGTTTTTAGCTTATTTCAAATTTGTAGTAGCTTATTTTACTTTTTCTGCTTATTCTACATTGCTTATTTAGCAATCTTATTATGATGATGTATTAAAAATAGTTTGAAGCTTATTAAAGATCTTGGTTTGCTTATTCTTTTTCTTATTTGGTAGGTTATAGTTGTTTTCGTTTAGCTTATTCATTAAGTTACTTTCGTGCTTATTTTCGCAGCCTTTCATCATCAAAAGTTTTTAAAAGCTTATAAAATGATTCCTATAAGCTCTCTAAGCTCATTTGAATAATTTTTATTTGTTTTTAAACACTTTTCGATATGATAAGTTTTAATAAGCTCGAGAATAGCTTATTGTTGTGTTTGTATTGTTTTTTATTGATTAGACGCTTGTCTTTTCTGATAAAATAAGCTTCTATATAGCTTATGCGCTTTTAAATGAGCTTAAATTTATAGAAAAAAAATTTATGAGCTTAGTTGCTTAAACAATTTATCCTTTGAATCGTTTAAATGCTTTTTTGCTTATTAAGAATTTAAGTTTCTGCTTGCGTTAGCTTATTAATTTAGTTCTGAGCTTACTTAGTTGGGTATTTTGCTTATTTTGACACTTAAGATCTAGATCTCGAAATCGTTTAGTTTATCGACATCAAGTTTTAAGTGCTTATTCTATTTTTCTTAAAAATTGGCTTATTCAGCAATTGTTTTCGTGGCTTATTCTAAACTTGAGCTTATTCGTGTATGCTTATTTGGTTCTGGCTTATTAGACATGTTTATTTTGTGAGTTAAAATTCTTTTCGTCAAAAGCAGTTATGCACGTTTGGTTTGTAAAGGATAATTCAAATTGGGCCTAGTTTAGTTTAATGTAAATTTGGGCCAGCATGTTTAAATTTGGGCCATCGTTTGAGTTAATTCGTTATTGGGCTTATGAATAGTTAAACAGATTCATTTGGACCACATTTTGTTTGAGTTTAGTCATTTTCAAATGATGGGCTTGCGTTTTAATATAATATGGGGCTCACGAGTTTAATTTAGAAATGGCAAGTTGGATTTATGTTATAATTTGTTACTGTTAACAGTTTCTTTTTTATTTTTGTTGTGATTTTTGGTACCGGTTAACTCATGAGGCGTGGAGCTTACGGGTTTATTTTGCTAGACCGAATTTGATTATTTGCTTTAGCTAAATAAATCGGGTGGTTTTTGTTTATTTGTGGCTCTTCAGTTCGGGTTTTATTTTCTAATCTCTTTTCAATACTTAGAATTTTCGTACAACAACAGTTATCACACGAGCATTAAAGATGCACCGTTTGAAGTACTTTACGGTAGAAAGTGTCGTTCACCTGTTTGTTGGGCTGAAGTTGGAGAAGCACAACTCACCGGACCGGAGATTATTCACGAGACTACGGAGAAGATCTTTAAGATTATGGATCGCATGCAAGTTGCACATGATCGCCAAAAGAGCTATGCTGACAAGAGGCGTAGGCCCCTTGAGTTTGAGGTTGGAGATAAGGTTATGCTTAAGGTCGCACCATGGAAGGGTGTGATCCGATTCGGGAAACGTGGAAAGCTAAACCCTCGTTATATTGCACCCTTCCAAATTATAGAAATTATTAGTCCAGTGGCTTACCGTTTAGAATTACCTCAAGAACTTAGTCGAGTACACAATGTGTTCCACGTCTGCAACTTAAAGAAATGTTTTTCCGATGACACACTCGTTATTCCTCTGGAGGAAATCCAGCTCGATGACAAACTCAACTTCGTTGAAGAACCCGTAGAGATAATGGACCGTGAGGTCAAGCAACTTAAGCGAAGCCGTATACCTATCGTTAGAGTTTGTTGGAATGCACGTAGAGGCCCGGAGTAAACTTGGGAACGCGAAGACCAGTTCAGGGAAAAATACCCTCACCTATTTACAAATCCGCAATCTACCACAACGTCTTGATTTCGGGACGAAATCGCATAACAGGGGGCGGATGTAACACCTCGGAAAATTTAGATCTCCTTGTCATTTTAAGCAAGAGCATGTATCGCAAGCCATTTCAAAAAAAAATTTGCCACTTCCTTCCAATAAAAAGTTATCCTTCATGCGACATGCAATATTTTACGCTATTGAGAATTATAATAGCGCGTATAAATCGTCATTTTGTTTACATATCAAAAAGGGGTACTTTAGAAAATGTGTAGCAATAAAAATCATATCTTCACGCCTTTACTGAAACAAAGTCCGTACGACTATATTATTATGTGAACTCTTCATACTTCAATAAATAAAACTATAATGGACAAATATATAAATATGTATAGATAAACCACATATTGACGTTTCATTACCTCAAAACTTTAATATACAAATACCTATCCAAACATTGTTAAATGAAGCCATTCACTTGTATCACTTTATAAAGCCATCTACATTCAATTTAACAACCATGAAAACTTATTAATCGAATTCAAAAATTGAATAAATTGTATATATATATATATATATATATAGACACATATAAAAACAAATAACTGATAATGTTAAAAACACCATCATCATTCACATTTATGCACTACCCCATTAGTCTCTCATTTCTTTTCAAACCTCACCAAAATAGATACGTCTCATCAACTGTACATTTCTCTCATTCACATGGCACTCTTCTCTCATTCACATGTCACAATACCTGATACAAATTATCAAATGAAGTCAAGAAAGGCATCCCTTAATAGTGCCATAATGACAAATAGTTTTATAAAACATCATCATGACTAGATACCCTAATAGTATGCACTAATAATGCCACTTCTCATTCAAATGGAAAAGCTTCAGGAACCGAGTGATAATTCAAGTATAAATAAGGCCATGTATGCACACTTTTAGCATATCTAAACCTTGAAAATAAGAAGTAAGCAATAAGGTTTGGGTCTAGGATTTTCGTGGGATTCACAAGACTAGGGATGTCGGGTTTTGAAAGGGAAGAAGCAAGAAAAGCTCAAGTTCCCTTGACACCATCATCTCTCTTTGCCGACTAGCAACACTTGGACCTTCGTAAGTTATTTTTGTAGCTTAACATTCATCATGCTATGTCACTTACCCTTGTAGTCTCGCTCACGACCAAAAACCAAAAGCACGTATGGCTTGGCAAGCTAGCTGAAAGCCTCGGCTTGGCATAGCTAGTGCATAACATATGACCCATGTGTGGTTAGTATGTAAGTACGCATGCAAAGACTTAGTTGTATCGTGCATGAAATAACAACACATAGTAAAAACTTATAGACAACGCATCATGCGTGAAAACAAATAACAAATCAAGGGAAAATGCATTAACTTTAAACGCATACATGATATATTATGTTGGCTCACTAGGGACTAATAAACTCTAGGATTACGCGTGAAGTGTTGTAGAATATTTTATGATGTGACCTCGACACATACTAAGGGCGTGACCAAGTAACCCAAGTATCCAAGTCGGGCACTTTGTGGGTTTAATGGGAGAACTAGATATATAAACTTTGAATGAATTATAAAGAGAAAGAAACCATAACAGTGGTAATAAGCCCACTGTTGGGCACGACAAGGAAGGCAGGAAAACAAAAAAGAAAAAGGGTGTAGGCCATATGTGTTGTTGGTATAATATTATAATAGAACATGTGATACTTTATACAACTTGCATATTAATTTACCTTATAAAATTTAGACATATAGGAGTTTAGGCATGCGTGCCTTCGAGTCTTTAGGTCATTTTATGTCAAAAACTTAAACGAGTTAGTAACCTCGTTAGCAAAGCAAGATTGACTCGAAAACTAGAAAATTTATAAACCACGATTTTAATGAATCGGGAATAACAACGACGCATTTAAATTGTAAACGTATAAACAAATTTAAAGCGGCTTTTATATAAAAAAAAATTGACACAAACAATAATTAAATGTCTCTTCGGATTTAAAATGTAAAAATATTAGAATAAAAGGCGTAGAAATTAAAATATGAAAAACATTCGATAAACATTATTTTAAAAGAATTAGGAGACCACATGTGACAATATGGAAAATTAAGGGTGTTTATGGTAAATAAATAATCTTTATAAATTAATTAATTAAACGAGTCGAACGAACCAGGATAAATAAAACTGATAAATATACGAATTAATTGACGACTACGGTGTACATAAATATATAGACCTAGTAACTAACTAAGGACGTCTATATTTTCCTGAGATATGGAACTTGTAAATATAAGTTACGACGTATAATAGTATCAATCCTTGTATATGCGCCTATAGTCGCAAAGTCACCCTTAGAGCCAACGGTTTAAATGACCTTTTGAAAACATAAAATGTTACCTCATAAACGACAATGCCTTATGACTCATTTGCATAATTCATTTCATACATTAAGTGTTAGAATATAAACTCAGATTGTCATAATTACTTAGGTGTTTGACTGAGTCGCTATTTGACGTGCATTGATCCGTTATCAGTTCCAGGCGATTAACTGACAAGGTGAGTTTTCATAGCCCCTACTCTACTGTTTTAAATCATCTTTTGGGGTGAGAACATTGCTTATTTCAAACGTGTGAATACAAGTGCAATTACTCATTACTGATTGGTCTAAGTCCCGATTTAACCCAAGTTGCTATCTGCCCGATTTATCATGAACCGTTAATTACTTGTAAGCGCGAATGTTATGGATAGATCTATCGGGATTGACGTCCCTGTTTGTCTTGGACTGACATTAGTCAAGCAAACACAGTTTCATTTGAGTCAGATTACGGGTGTCCCGGGTTAGACACCTGCAAGGGCATTCATTCATTGTTGGTATATGTTAACGCTTCGGTGTCATGAGCTTAGACAATAGTAATGCAATTTATATGACTTTGTATCTGTTATATTGTCATATGTGGATGAAATCTTGTGATTCATAAACACTACATTTTTCTGCTTAAACAAACCTATGAACTCACCAACTTTATGTTGACACTTTAGCAATGTTTTCTCAGGTATTAAGAACGAAGATGCTATATGAAGTCTCATGCATTGCAGTCATTTCCCGTTATCTGAAGATCACTTGTACTATTTAAAAACGGTGTAGAGATATGAAAATAAAAAAGTAAGAAGTCCCCCCTCGGTTGCCATCATACTCTGATATTTTGGGGGTGTGACAACATACAACGGAGGTAATGTAATTTTTGGGAGCAACTTGCGCGGTAAAATCATAGGCAAATGTACGATGTCTCAAGACTCTCTAATAATTAAAAATGTTGAGCACGTAGATAACTTAACATATAACTTGCTTAGTGTAGGTCAAATATGTGATAATAAATGCAAAGTAATATTTACCGAACACGATAGCGAAATAATTAAAGACGAAAAGGTTATAGGTAAAAGAATTAGGAAAGGAGGAATATATGTAATGAAACTAGGAAATAAAACCCGAAAAATTAAAAAAATGCCCTTTGCAAAACATTTAGATGAAAATCAACCCATAGGCATAGGAGATTAGGTCACGCAAATATGCAACTAATTCAATCATTAGCATCTAAATAGTTAGTTAGAAATCTACCCAAACTTAAATACGACCGACATTTTTGTGATGCTTGCAAAATTAGAAAACAAGCTCATGCAAGTCACAAGGCTAAAAATATAGTTTCAACAACTAGATGCTTAGAACTACTTCATATGGATTTGTTTGGCCCTTCCCCATACAAGCTACAGAGAGAATCGTTATATACCTTATTAATCGTAGATAGACTATTCTCGATTCACTTGGACTAGATATAAGCAAATAAAACCGAAGCCTCAAAAAATATCAAAAAAATATAGCAAATGATCCAAAAACAAATTAGGATGTCCGTTGTACAATTAGAACGGATCAAGACTGTAATTTGATAATGATTATAATTTGGAACTATTGTGATTTAATGGATTATTCACAATTTTTCCCGCGTCCTCGTACGCTACAATCAAATGGGTATAGAAAGAAAAAGCCCACACTCTACAAGAAATGAGTAGAACCATGTTAAACGAACAATCCATTCCTCAAAATTTTTGGTGTAATGTAGTCGATACGTCAACCTATATAATTAATAGAGTTTGCATTAGACGTTTTTATAGAAAAACTCCATAACGAGTTATTAAGAGGTGGGAAACCAAACCTAAACTATTTTAGAGTATTCGGAAGTAAATGCTTTATTCTTAATACAAAGGATTACCTCACCAAGTTCGACCCAAAGTCGTATGAAGGTGTTTTCCTAGGATATTCGCAAAATAGTAAAGCTTACATAATACTTTACAAACAGACAATGAAAGTTGAAGAGTCGTTGAATGTAACTTTTGATGAAACTCCTCCCCCGCCTAAAACATCACCATTGAAAGATGATGAGTTAGTCGAAGAAGAAGTTATTGAGGTTAGTAAAACAAAACCCATAGGCAATGATCTTAAATACATTTCATTAGAAAATAATCAAATTGTAAATATTAAATAATCTAAATCTCATCCCCTAGAAAACGTTATTGGTAATCTAAATCAAAGAACTCTTAGATCGCAAGCTCAAAATAAAAGCAATTTCTTTTGCTTTATTTCAACAATAGAACCTAAAAATATAAATGAGGCATTAAAAGATGAAAATTGGGTAATGGCCATGCAAGAGGAACTAAACCAATTTAAAACAAATGATGTTTGGGAACTAGTTCCCCAAATCCCCATGGAAATGACCCTTAATAGAACAAAATAGGTATATAGAAATAAACTCGATGAAAATGGCGTCGTAACTAAAAACAAAGCTAGGTTAGTCGCCCAAGGTTATAATCAACAAGAAGGAATTGATTATGACAAAACATATGCACCCTAAGCTAGAACAAGATTCCATAAAGAATACTTTTTAGCTAATCTTGCGTCGCACTAGACTTTAATGTAAACCAAAATGATATGAAGAAGTGATTCCTTAACGATTTATCATGAGGAGGTTTACAATGGTCACAATCTCTGGGATTCATTTGACTTTGCAAAAACCTAATTAGTCTATATACTTAAGAAGCTCTTTCTTGGTCTAAAAACAAGCCTAAAAGCTTAGTAACTATAGAATTAAAATGCCTTCTTATTAAACCTGATACACTATGGAATTGGTTAGATAACACACTCTTTCACTAAAAAGAAAGACTCCAACCTCATATGGTCAAATATATGTTTGATGACATTAAATTCGAATCAACTTGTCAAAATATGTGATGACATTGACAAGATTATGCATGGATGAGTTCGAAATGAGAATGAAATGGTGAACTAATTTTTTATCTTGAGATTACAATAAAATAATTTAATGATGGAATATTTTTTAATCAATCAAATATATAAGGAAATGCTTAAGAAATTTGGACTAGAAGACTCTAAGCCAATAAAAACCCATATGTCTACGGAAACCAAACTCACAAGACGAAGAAGGTGAGTCTTAGATAAACCAAATATATAGGCATGATATGTAGTTTATTATACTATAATGGTCAATAGACCCGATAACATGTTTAGTGTTTGCCTTAGTGCACGCTTTTAAGAGATCCCGAAACCTCTCACCTAGAAGCGTTAAACGTATCTTCCGATAGCATTAAGGCACTACCATTAGGTATTATGGTATCATAAGGGATCAGGCATAGAAACAATAGTGTATGTGGATTCGGATCATGCGGGAGATTACGTAGATCGCAAGAGCACTAGTGGTGTTTAGCACGTTTATGGTATGTTTGTCTAACATCCTTGGTTTCAAGAAAGCAAACGCTCTTAGGCCATATCCACAACCGAATTTGAATAAGTAATAGCCTTGTGGAAAGGCATGTCAACAACCCTCTGGATTAAGAAACAAGCTCTCGTTCTCATAGACTACGACGTTAGGTTAGACGACATTCTAATAATGTGTGATAACAAATGGGCTATAGACTTAAGTAAGAATCCCATTCAACACTCACGAAAAAAACACATTGAGATTCGCCATCACTTCCTTCGCGACAATGTTCAAAAAGGAAATATCTCTATAGAAAATGTCTCCTCGAAAGACAACATAGCCGATATTCTAACTAAACCACTTAAACGCGAGCCATTTAACTAGTTACGTCTAGGTCTAGGAATGATGGAACAAATTGATTAAGTTTTCGGCATAATAAAGGAATAACAATCATCAAAGAACTATTTGTCAAAAATCTGAGAAAAATTTTCTCAACAGGTGGTGGCCCTCTTAATTCATAAAGGGCGGCCCCTTTAATTTTAAGAGGACCACCCAGACTTTAAGGGGACCACCCACCTGACTGAGAATTTTTTTTCTCTCTGTGTCTAGCTTTCTATTTTACACAAAAACACAAGATTAGGAAAAGTCTATAAGCAAACTTTTACAAATTCTCCTATCCAAATGCATATCTCATTATACATATATACAATAGTCCTAATCTATTATTTTCCAAAAAGTCTTTCTCACAACTAGGAGCACATGAAAATCAATTTTTACATATTGTTGAGATATGCTAAAAATATTTTTCACATATGCATAATGTTCTCTTACTTGTTGTCAAAAGTATATAATCTAATATATATATTTTCGACAATCTTGGTTGAGCAAAATTAAATCAAGGAGCATTTGAATTATTTCTTAGGTTTTACATGTCTTAGTTTCGAAATAATCGCTACTCCACATTTGTCGCACTCAGGCACACACTAGGATTTGCACAAAAGTTTGGTTCATTTTTAACTTAACCTCATTGTCAAGATAAACTATTTGTGCATTATATCTAGTTACTATTTTATATGCTCTTCACACTTTTGGTTTTCAATTCATATATGATTATATGCCAAAATTATGTGAAATAGTTTTATTCTACAACTTGTCATATATATGTAGAATGTTGAATGCTTAATTGCTAAGTGCTAAAAAAATCTTAATTGCCATAAAAGGATGGACTTGTTGCAAATTAACCACCAAAACAGAAACCCTCACACAAAAATTTTAAGAAAAATCGCTTTTTGGGAAATTTGGGAAATGACAGTAGGCGGCCCCCTTAATTCATAAAGGGCAACCCCCTTAATTTTAAGGGGACCGACCTCTAATTAAAGGGACCGGCCTAGCTTGACACAGGTAAAATAGTATTTTTTTTAACCAAATACCCTCTAGACTTAGCTACTGTTTCCCTAAATTCACAAACATTTCTTGGATTTGATCCTTTAAATGTCCATTATTCCTAATTTAAACCTTTCCTCCACTATAAATACATTCTCAACCATCATCATCACAATCATCCTCACCAATGACATCTCCTAACAAACCCACATCCAAACCATCAAGGGTAGCCAAAATGAGTGTGAAACCCATTTGGAGGAAGAAACTAAACCCTTGTAACACATCCAATGGGATCAATGTAAACTTACCTACACCAATGCCAAAACCACTCACTCCTCATCATGAACCATCTCAAGAAAACAATCACCCCAATCAAGCATTACCAAATCCTTACATCAAGAACACTACCACATCACCACAGGGTGTCTCACATCCTCCATTTTCCATCTCACCCATCAATTCACATGTTACTCACACTCAAACTTCATCTCAAAGTGACAACCAAACTCCTTACATTAAGGGCACTCCCACATCACAACAAGTTGTCTCACATCCTCCACTTCCCATCTCACCCATCAACTCACATGAAACTCACACTCAAGTTCCACCTCAAAGTGACAACCAAACTCAACACACATCACCTCCATCTCCAAGTAGAGAAAGCCTAGTTGATGACATTAATCAACTACAAGACCTATCAAACCTCTTAGCCATGCATCTCTCTCAACAACAAAACAACATTCCCTCATCACCTTACTCTCCAAACCTACTACACACTCTCAACATGAACCAAGTTAAAACCCATGTTGGGTATTGCCCTTGTTGCATCTTTACCCAAAAACAATTCCTTGCTTTAAGTGAGGATATCAATTGGATTGAATTCCTCCTCACTCGACCACATCCACCTCTTAGAGTTCAAAGAGATTACCCTTCCACAACCGCCTCCGCTCCAAACTCTCCATCAACAACCAACTAACTTCATATTAATATGCTTCAAAAGCATATTTGTCTTTCTATTTATGTATGCTTGTGTGTTGTTCACACACATTGTCCTAAATGAATGAAGCATATTTTGCTTTGTGTTTGCTTGCACTTGTCATATTTTTCCTTCTTGCTACATGTTAGAAATATTTGTATTGTTCTAACTCGTTTTTGTAGCCAAGAAACCATAGCTTGATTCCTTGATGCCCTCGAACGAGGGGGAGCACACATCAAGGGGGAGCAATTATTCCGTCGATCTAACTAGCAATTCTCGACGATGTCTTTTTGATTCTACAAAAAAGGGGGAGAAATAACATGAAACTCACTAAATACTTGTTTAAAAATAATTTTACATTTAATGAGTTTAAATTTTGTAATCATCAAAAAGGAGGATATTGTTGACAAAATATAATGTCTAAAAACATTATTAATATTTTCTTTACGTTTTGATAATCACAAAATATAAAAACGTTCAATGTAAAATTAAA
>BQNB010003746.1:0-112505 GCA_026074375.1 Tanacetum coccineum
TTGAATGTTTTTCCTTTCTATGAATGGATCGGGTTGAGCGTTGGTCCTATTACTAGATAGGTTGATGGGTCAAAAAGTTAGATCTTGTAGTGTAGTTTGTGGGAGAGTTTGAGGTAGGTTTTGTAAGATATATTAAGGGAATGGGTTGGTGGTTCTTGGAGGCGCATCATTTGTAGAGGAGAGGTAAGGATGAGGCTCTATGGGAGTGTTTGGAGGAGTATAAAAGGTGAGGGCTCTAGGAGCCAATGGAGTTGCAAAAGGTTAAACCTTAGGTGTTTGGTTTGAGGTCAGTGGTGGCATGATGAGTGCTAAAGTGGTATCAATGGTAGTGTTGGGCTTGAGTTGTGAATGATTAGGGGAGGCCTCATTGGAGGATAGGTTAATGTAGTCAATTTTGACTAATTTTCTTGGAGGATTTTGAGTTGAAGAACAAGTACTTGATGCCATAGATTTTTTTTGAAATTACAAGAGATGTTTGCAAGTATTGATGAATGAAGATGATGGGAGATTAAGTCCTAATTTATAATGAAAATACATGCATAAGCATTTAATGCTTAAACCACTAGAAAAGGCTTAAACATAATCATTAGGTTGTAAAGAAGGTCAAACAAGGAAAAGCCAACTA
This sequence comes from Tanacetum coccineum, assembly GCA_026074375.1. Classification (NCBI taxonomy): domain Eukaryota; kingdom Viridiplantae; phylum Streptophyta; class Magnoliopsida; order Asterales; family Asteraceae; genus Tanacetum; species Tanacetum coccineum. Next base: position 626 of record BQNB010003746.1, read on the forward strand.
CCTAGCAGTAATGAGGCACTCCTATTAACCATATTTAGAGGCTCGGTTTAAAAAGTGGTATCCTCAAAATGAGAAACCACCTTCTGTAGAACCGGCTGGCCGATGCCATTGAGCCAATGGAACCGCCTTGCTACAAATAGCACCGGCTGGTGCAGGGCACAAACATTAGAATTTGATTTTTCTCAAAAATTCTTAGAAGTCTAAGGCGTTGGCAGGATATTAGTGGATTTTAGTCTACAGGAGTTTTATCACTTAAAAAGGTTCAAATAGTGTCCAAATTTCTATAAAACATGCTTATGCCAAACACTCCTTAAAAGAAGTGTGAAAAGGAGAATTTTCGCCAAACTAGTTCCTACATGTCACAAGCTAATGTTAGTAGCGGGTATAACCTGCGTTCTACTGGTTCTAGATAAGTTCAAATATTATAGGGGGAGAAGAAATACATGGATCATAATGTCTTGATAGAACCAAACGCCCCTCCATACAATTAGAGAGGGATAAAAAGTTACACAACACATTATCCAAGCTAACTAGCATACCACACATAATCCAACAAGTTTTAAACATACCCATAAATTGTTTTAATGACACACCATGATATTTTCCTAAGTAGCAAACTCTATTTCTTATTGCAAAGGTAGTGGAAGAGGCACTTAAACAAGCCCTTTGTTTGTTTGAATTCCGGGGATTCGCCTCCTTCAATGGGCGGAAGTTGGTTCATGTAGTCAATAGGGTTGAGAGTGTAGTTACTCACGAAATCATTTTCCATTCCTTGGTTTGGAGGAGGTGAGTCAGATGAGGAGGAAGTGGAGGGGGTAGGAGTTGGTAGATGAGGCTTTTTGCCTTTGGATTTCAATCGGAAGACTCTGTTGTTGGAGAGAGGGATCATGACATGGTCCACAAGTTGAAAGTCATTGGAAAAAGGATATGGTTGTTTGGTCTGGACATATTTAAAAAGCCTAGTGAGAAGCATGGCATAAGGGAGAGTCATTTCACTACTTTGAGTCACACTCATCATTCGATGAGCGATATAGTAAGCAAGATTGAAGTGTTTGCCAGTGGCGAGATAATAGAGCATGTAACACAAGGATGCATTGGGGTAATCTTTGTGACCGGTGAGGCTTATGGCATTTTCAGTAATGATGATGTTCCACTTCTTGAATTCATCTCTTAATTCGGTGTTGACCATTTGAAAGGGGTCAAGGACAACGTCTTCTCCTTTGATTTTTTAGTACTTGGGTTCGGTTCTTGTATGGAATAAGGCGTCACGAATCAAGGTTGGATCTTCGTGAGGAGGAGGGTAGAAGTTGAGGCGACGATCACAATGTCTTGAAAGGGATGATATAGGCCATTCAGAAGTGTACACACACACACCTTCATAAGGAATTTTGAGAATTTGAGCAAAGTTTTTGAGAGTGAGAATGGTTTCGACATTATCGATGACGAAAGCAATGGAGAGAGTTCCATTGAGGTTTCGAATGAAGCGAACACTTTTGTAAAATTGAAGAACGAAGACGGGGCAAATTTGTTCATTAATGTCGAGAAGACAATCAAAACCCATTGCCGCAAAGATGTTATGAAGATTTGGTTTGTCATCGAGGAAGTTAGGAAGGATGACCCGCCCTTTGTGAAAGAGTCGATTTACGAGAGACTTGTAAACCTCCCTTCTTCGCTGGTAAAGCCTCTGGTACGATGATACATGGGGATGTAGTAGGCGGTGTCATGATGATCCACATCGGTTGATTTCGGCATGATGCACCTAAAATAAAAAGAAATAAGAAAATACATGATTGCTTTCAAATGCCTAAAGTTTTTCTGAAATGATTAGTTTTATCTTAGTTTTTACGGTAATTAACAATGAAATTCCTTTTATCATCACCCCCTTTTTTGAAATGTGTTTTTGATTTTATAAAAGAATGTGCATGGGTGTATTCCTTAACTAGGATCAAGATGCAATTTGGTAACTAAGATTACTTAAGACTAATTACTTTGTGAAAACAATTAGGGTGATTTGGTCTTAAGGAATTTTAATCCCTAAAATTTGATTCTTGTAAGTAATTATAAACTAAGAGTTGATTATAGAAAATATGTATGAATTAAAACTTACAATTGGGAGTTTAGAGATGTGAAACAGGGTGAAACTTTGCAAGATTCGTCAATGGAGATTTATTGAGGTGTGTGAGTTTCAAACAGTGAGAAGATGAGAAAAAGACGTCCAGTTATGTTAGTTCCCCGGTTCTGCCGGTGCTATTCGGAGAACAGAACCGGCTTGGTTTTACAATGGCACTGCCCAGGGCTTGTTTTAAAAATTAAAATATATTTATTTTATATTTATTTTATTTTTTGTGTTTATAATGTTATTGATATTATTATATTTTTTTATGCGAGTGTAATATGACCTCCGTATTTTTTTTTGTTTTCTATAGAAACATAAAGTAATAAATGTAACAAAAGAAATAATGAAAGATTACATATACATTGATTCAACCCATAATGCGATACATAGAATAGGAAATACAATAGTAATAAAAAAAGCTAGAATGAAGAACACGTCTCCATGCGAAAACTTGATCATAGGATATAATTGTGATCAAGACGGGGTTTAGAATTTCCTAGATTTCCTTCATGAGGTAACCGGTGATAGCTTGAGAGAGGGAAATGAGAAGAGGTTTGACTTGTTTGAAAGTTTTTGAATTGAAGGATAAATGAAGGAGGAGAGAGATGTGTGATTTTATATAGTGTAGAAGCGGTGATGGGTTATGGGGAGGTGTGAAGGAAGTTTTGAATTTTAAATGAGTTTTAACACCTGAAATTTTGCACCAAGGCATCATATCGTAAATAAGGCAGGGATTCAAAAATAGAGAGTGTTGAACTCGAGAAATTGTGTGACAGGAATATTTTAATTATTTAACAGAGTATATATGATTTATTCTTAGTACAATTTCATATAGCGAGAGTAGAAGGAAGAGGTAGTGTACCTTATTAAAAGTAGAAGATTCCGAACAGGAGCAACTGATTATCAAGGAAGCTTTTACGGTTTTATAAATATATATAATTTTTTTTATTTAGATTTGTTCTAAGAGGAGAATATCATATTTAAGATTGAATTTATAAGATATTATAAAAATTTATTTGAACTCTTGGTTTTTTTTGAAAATTCCATAGGATACTGGTTTTAGGTTTTGGTTAAGTCAAAAGGAAATTTACAAGTTTTTAAAAAAAAATTAAGTCCAAATTTTATTTTTGTTAAAAGATAGGTGAGCCCATAATAGAGAGAAGCCCAAACCAAAGAGTGTTCAGATCCGCGGTTCTGTTGACTTACCTCAGCCGGTGCTGTTGGTTGATGGCACCGGCGGAACCGGCTTGTTGGGCCAGCCCGAAACAGCCTCCTCTCTTTTGCAAATTTTTCCTACGCCGAGCTTTTTAAGAAAACATATAATGGAAGAATGTGTATATGCCTTATGTTTTTTTTGAAAAAAAACATTCGATTGAATATTTGAAGATTTTTTAAATACAGTTTATTTGAAAAATCTTCGGTAACCTGCTCTGGTACCAATTGTGGAATACACACATGATATGATATAATAAGTAAAGGATATGTGACACAGTATTTATAGTGGTTCGGCTACAAGGTCACCTACCTTGCCCTACTCCACTCCCCGAGTCACCTACTCGAGAGTTCGAATACACTATTCACCAATACTCCTTTTTGACCGACGGAGAAGCCTCACAACGTCGCTTACCCTTTTATCTGGTGCTAAGCTAAACACCAGGTTCTATACAGAAGAACCATGTCCCCACACAAGCTTACACCCTATTATGATACAAGGATAGATATCAAGTTCCAACAATATGGAACATAATATGTTCATGTGCTTGCCCTCTATTAGGTGCCAAACACCGACACCATTTACAACTTACACCAAACTCTTATAAGCAACACTTAGTCGTATGACTTTCATCTATTTGATTACAATGAATGTGAAGTGATATCTTGAGATCAGTAGCTTGATCCATGAGTGATGGGATACCCTTGCTCTAAGAGAGTCGAAGAACTTGATCCTCAAAGGGCATACTCGGTAGAACTTCTTTTATTAAGAAATCTACAAAACACTAAAATGAAAGAATCATGATAGAAGATCAGTGATTAGCTGAATATTTAGAGAGAGAAGTTATGTGAATGAATGCCTAAACCAAGAGAAATGAGTTGGTATTTATAGGCATGAAGGTTACTGTAGCCCGGTTCTGCCGGTGCCATTGGCGAATGGAACCGGCAGCCAAAATCAATGGCACCGGCCTACAGTAACCAAATCCGAATTTTAAATTACAAAATCTTAGAAGATCATAGGTAATCTTGCTAGATTGTTTTCAGATTTGGTAAGAAAGAGGTCTTTTATTAGTTTTAAAATATTTAAAGGTTTTTGTAAGTATTCTCTAATAAAGTGGTTAAAATGTGAAAGGTATTTTTATTCTAAGAATATATTTAAGTGGAGGGTTTGTTTATGAGAGAAGCGGGGTTAGAAAACTATTGGTTTAGAACTTATGACTTTTGTTGTTTTGATAAGTTTATGTTTTGTTATTAATCAAAACAAAGAAAGATCGTAAAATATAAATAAACGTTTTTACGGTTTATCTGTATTAACAATCTCCCCCTTTTTGTTGATGACAAAACATAAACTTATGAAGTAAAAAGCAACAAAATTTACAAGTTCTAAATTGAAGTTTTTACTTCTTTCTCCCCTTTTTTGTCGAAACAAAAAAAGCGTCGAAGAAAAACTAACTTAAGATGGTGAACCAAAAAATAGGTATGCTTTTAAGAGATACAAGAGGTATGCTCCCCCTTGACAAATGCTCTCCTTAGAACCGATTGTCAAGTTTTCCTAGTCGGAGTAGCTACAAGAGGTATGAAAATCTGCAGAGAATAGTGCGATATTTATAGCCAAGAAAAACCAACGTCTCCTATGGGCGGTCCTGGCGGTCCCAGATATATCTGGGAGCCGTCCTGCCTATCAGGGGCCGCCCCTAGGTCGACGCTCTCTTTTTTTGTCTTTTAGTGGGGAAGGTTAAATCTGGTGTGAAACCTTTCATTTTGGGGGGAAAACCAGATTTTTAATTTTTATAATTAAATAAAACATTTCTTTTATATTAAAAAATATTTGGTATATTTTTATTTTTGTAGAAATATAAGGTTTAAGAAAAAATATTTTCTTGATCACTAATCATGTTTAATGATTTGTTTATTCATACCTTAAGTGATTTATGTCGAAATGGAAGTTTACGATTAATAACATGTAAACGTTTTATATTTATCGTAGATGTTTTTACATTTTGTCATTTTCAAAACGTAGAAGAGTCAAAAAATATAAATAATATTGTAGGCATTATTTGTATTAACACAGACTGTTTGGAACAATGTATATTCATCAAATCAACCACATTCTTATCCCATCCAATCAAAATTCTACAACCATTTTGACTAAATGAGATATTAGAACTCCAATTCCAGTTTCCAAAAACCTTTTTTGCCACTTGATCAATCTTCACATGTTGCACAGAGGTTTCAATCATAGCACATATGCTTATTCTTTCCTCTTTAATGAGTTGAGCAAATTTATCCTATTTTTTCATTTGATTCATACTTCTGATATTCCATACAGCTACTTTAAAATCCATTAACATTTCTTTTATAACGAGAACAATACAAGTGTTAATTTAGAACAGTTGTGTCACCACCCCATATTTCATCAGCTAACCAGTTATGGTCAACTTGATCCTCATTCTCAATAACATCTTTTATATTCTCATCAGTACTATTTTTCTCCTTTAGTCTGTCCTCTTCCCATTTTTCCTTAAAATAGCTAATCATATCCTTAGTCCAGTCTTTTGTTTCTTGAATAGATGGATGCAGTCTCTTGTTCAAATATTGATCAACTATTATTCTATCCTTCAACACATTAAAATCATTTCTCTCATCTTCATTAATCTCACTTAGAACTGCATATTCAGATTTTCTTTATGGATAGGCCATACCTTGTTCTGCACATTATTACTTCTCATATTATTCACATTCATATCCTGTTTTCCAACATTCTCATTTCTTTTCCTCCAGTAACCCCCATTTCTATTCATACCATTCATCCTACCATCATTGTTATTGTTTTCTTCCATATACTTCTTTTGGTTTGTAGTTTTCTTGTGATTAACATTAATAAAAACTTCTTTGTCATTATCTGTAGATTTCACTTCCTCCTTATTTAATTCTCATTCCTCTGTTGTTTGTGGCCTCTTCACATAATTCTTGTCCCTAAGTCTAAACACTGAGCAATGGGAACAGATTTTAGGTTTCCATGAGTATTCTACCTTCAGAGTCTTTGACCCTTTAATCTCATTTTCTTTATTTCTGTATTGACCCTCAATTTTGTCTTTGAATCCTCTCTTCACATCAAACTCAACTAGAACCATCAATTTACCAAATCCATACTTACACATTTGTGTAGTCATATTATCCGTTATTAAAGGCTTGCCTAAGCTACTAGCTAAAGCACTAATCTCTTTTTACTCCATGCTTCCAAAGGTACATTAGTAAGCTTTGCCCAAACAGGGATTTTAGATCTTTCTTTTTCCTCCACACCAATAGTAAGGTCTTATTTTTAAACAAAAAGTGGTCCATGATTAACAATCCAAGAGCCTTGATTCAACACTTCATTCCTTCCAATCTCATTTCTAAACTTGAAAAAACAATTTCCATTTGAATGAGCCTTAACATCAATCAAACCATACCTGCTGCACATTCTTCTAAGATTATAATTTAGTTCATATTCAGACATACCACATCCCACAAAGTAACCACATAGAGTCAGTTCCCATTTAGCACTACCTTTTTGAACTAATTCTTCATCAAAAACATCAAACTCGTCTCCATTTTCACTTATCAAAACAGGTTTGAAATTCAGCTTATTGTCCTCTACATACTCCTGATTATTGACAATTTTAGCATAGGATGCCTTATTTGATTTTGTACCCTCATTATTCACAAAATTATTCATTTTATGTGTTTCAATCACATTATCAGTACTACTCACAAACTCACTTTCAGCAATGTTATCAGAAATTTGTTCTTCACTTACATTGGTGTTATCTGATTCATCAATACTGTTATCAGGATTGCCAAACACTCCCTTATCAATCACAACATCATTTCCCCCAATCTCATCAATACTAGATTCGATCTCAACCCTATTTTTCTCACCAAAACCCTCGGTCCCATCAGCAACATGTTTCTGACTCAAATTCAGCACCACATGATCACTGAATCTCAACATAACTTTCACTTGCCTCTGAGAAGGTTTCCTTTTGGATGCCATATAATAGAGCTCAATGGAACAGTAACAATTGAATTTAAGCTAGAAAAAAATTTGGAAAACTGAATTAAAAAACGACTAGATGTATGTAATCTGCACTACTGATTCAAAATCTCTAATTGGATTTGAAATTTGGTAACGAAATGAGGTAGATTAAGCTATTTTGAGTTTTTTCATGGTGGAATTTGGCGGGAGAGTTAGTTAGAGGAGAGATAAAGGATATAAAATTGTAGGGGGTGTGAGTTCATTTGTTTTAATAATATGTTGGTTTATGCCCAAAATTGTGGAGATAAATATCTGTTTTTTTCATGTTTTGTACTTCTATTTGTTATGGTTTCGGCTACTTAACGTTTGGAATGGAATCGTGTAGACTACGAAAACTATTACCCAAACGAGAAGATAGAGGTGCCAAAAGGGGAAGGTCACAAATCAGGCTCTAAAGGTATGCTGAATATAATATGTTTTACCATGTCATAGATAATAAATACCCTTAACCTGTTCTTGCTATTCAGGAATAATTCTATCAATGAGCTGCGTGTCAAGAGGTGCAGTACTTTTTCTATTATAGTGCATCAATATGCAACATTAAGTAATATATTTTCCTTATAATAAAACCTGCACGACTAGCAGTAGAATATTTAGTACCCAAAATGTGCCCTAAAGCTTAGAATATTTTGCACTAGGACACCTATAAAGTACTATTTATCAAGACATCTGCATAATTGGTTATCACCGTCATTCCACCGCCACAAACCACCCTATCATAACCACCACCACCACCTCTCACAACACTCCTCTTAAACCTCTCTCTCAACACCACCACCACCGCCATGTTAGATATTCTCATCTTTTAATAGCAAAAAATGGGGATAAATTGGTGACTTTGAATCCAATTTACTGGCAACTGGTCATTGTATCTATACTTATTTAATCATCAACTTCTAGGCTTAGGATTTGCTGCATTTTGTGTCATACTAATTTTAAAATTTACATTAACTCCGTCTATCATCATCGGTATGCTTGTCTAAGTTTGCAGGAATTTACATCATTAGTTTAATTCAGCACCTGCAAAATTTACAAACCAGCAGGAGTATTTACAAGTAATTTTGCTTCAAGTACACCGTTCAAAGTCAGCGTATAATAGAACCCTTTCTATACCAATGGTGTTAGTTGCGATGTTGAAGTTTAAGGGAACATTTGGATAAAAATTCCAGTGTTTCCCTTATTGAAAATGAGGTAAGCTTAATATAGAGACACATACATTACTTAATTGGTCAAGTCCTCCACATTGATGTAACATTAATGCATAGAGACGCATACATTACTTGATAGAAGTTTAAGCATTCAGCATAGTTTATATAAAATTTACTATGTAATTTGTTAGAATTTGATTTTTAATTTGATACAGTTTGGATAAGGGGTGTGTTCAAAGAAGAGATTAGAAGCATAAAGAGTTTAAATAGAACCGTAAATGAAGAAACATGTAATTGCTAGTTTTACTCGCTTTTATTAACCAATAAGTTCATTATTTAGCATAATTATATATGATGCACACTGCATTGTTTAGAAACTTATTGGTGCTCTAACACTTAAAGGATGGTGGAATGCTTAGGCCAATTGAAATACATGCGCATGATCCTCTACGTTTTGTAGGTGACATGCTAGGGATACGTCAGGTGAGATATACACTCTTACTATAAATGAAAATACTCTTCATGACTTTACGTTACAGTTTATAAACTCTTCATGACTACCTGGCATTATAACATGGGTGCTTCAAAATGCCGGAAATTTAAAGTGCTTGAAACAGTCTTGACGTCCAAGGTTTAAATTTTCATCATTTTATATACATATCAAAGATGAAATTTTATAATCTCTATCAGCCCAGCCCAGCCTAGACCAACCATACAATATGTTATCTGATTATGTTTGTGCAGTAAGATCTTCTCTGTTATGCTATCGATTGCTTCTGTATTTTAATTTTCATTTTTGTCGCTTTTCACTCTTTGTCTTCCGGATTAGAACCTTTAACTTATTGGTGGTAAAAAATAATCAGTTTGGACCAAGATTTGTAATTGTAAACAAATGTAAGGTATGCTCAATCTGTATCTAAATGAACACACATTAGCAACCTAAATTATAGGTTAAATTTTATCTCTTAACTACACATTATGTTGATCCTCTCTCATATCCTGGCATTGTTAAGTCCTTAGTTAGACTCCCCACCCTTTATATGATTTGCTAACATCTTTATGAACCTAGGGAAAAGATACATGAGGTTCTTGATCCGACTAGAACATGTACCCACACATTCTCAGTTTATGAAACAAATTTACATGCACGGATGTTAAATTCTGTAGCATATAGTTCTTATATTTTGCTCATTTTGTTTGAAAATTAGATTCACGTATCAGATGCACAACAGAAATACAATACAGATTTCACCCGACCTTACCTTCAAATAGTCATGTTGTTTAGATGGGAAATATCACCAAGTTGGGTAAGACGGTATTTGAACAAATACTAGAAAAATGTGTTCTCGGGTTTGATTATTCTGCTGATGCGGAAAACACAACATTTACCACATTTTCCTTTGTTAATCTCGAAGAAAGGAACACAACCCTTGTGACTGTTCACAAACTTCCATCATACTTCCCAACTTTCGAATGTGTTGACGAACAACAAATCGACTTTTTTGGGTAAAGCGAACATCAAATCGTCAATTTAGAGGTTAACCACACTTTTTCTAACTACAATGTGTAATTCGTTAGATTATGTCAAAGATGAGCAAATACCCTATTTATACATCTCACGAACTTTGGTGAATATGGTTATTAGTTTCCAGCTGGAACATCAATTTATGGAACTGGTGAAGATAGTGGACAACTTGAGAGAACGGGCAAAAGGGTCGGTTTTTATCCTTAATCTGTTTTCTCTTTTATGATAAATATTCCGATTTTTAATAATTGTGTTATTGTTTACATTGTATGGGATTAGGTTACACTTAGAATACTGATGCATTGGGGGTATGGGAGTGGAACTACATCTTTGTATCAGTCACATCCTTAGGTTCTTTCCATTCTTCCTAATGGAGAGGCATTTGGGATTTTTGCTGATACAACAAAGCTCTGCGAGGTGCTTGAAATTCCTTACTTATATCATTTTTCCATTTTCTAAATGATTTGCCAAACGCTATATTATAGCCGTGATAGACGTACTTATATAGTGGTCAAATAGGATTATATAAATATATTATTACAATAATAATCTGATTTTTAATTAAATTACAAGAAGTTTAATGCACAAAAAACACTATGACCCATTCAACCCGTTTTTGTCTAATCTGTTATTTTTTTGTATTTAGCCATTTGACCTTTAGAGAGATATAACATAACTCAACTAATGAAAAAGTGTGATACGAAAATTGTTATTTAGTAACCATCAGAGACCGCTTAGCTGGAAGAAGCAAGTCTTGTGGAATCATTACTGTTATCACAACCAAGAGCTGTGACGGACTCACAAGACGAGAGACTACGAGAAGATACAGAGATATGGCCCTCTGCAGAATTGTAGTAGATTGTATCTAGTTCTACAACAACATTTTTTAATGATGAACTTGATGAATCCTTTTTATTCTCATTGCATGTTATCGAACTTTCCAATTCAGATGATTTGTTTTTGGATGACTCCACTTCGAGCTGTTCTTCAGTGCCCACCCTCAAATTGCTAATATCTTCTATACCCTAATCTCCATTTTGAGATGACTCAGTGATCTTTCATTATCAAGTAGTTTCATTGTATGATTCTCCAATTTTTCATGAAATAAAACTTTTTCATTTATATACCCCAATCTCCATTTTCTAATCCTGAATCATCACTCTGTGCACTCACATTACAAAATTTCTTCTTCTCCAGTAATTCACGTAAGAACTTGGCATCAGGCATTCATTCATCATAATTAAGTCATTTGTTCCTTGATTTATTGATTAACAAAACGGAAGAAGTGAAGAGGCTAACTAAAGATCAAATAAGGATACTAGACCAATGGGACCTATTTTGAGCTCTTCATCATCTAATTTTAAGCCCCAATTTTTGAAGTTTGCTAATATAGTATTTAGAGGTATTTTAGCATAAATATGTATTAGGTAGTAATAATCAGTTCAATAAGAAATCTAAGAACTAAATATTACATTTAAATCATACGGAGTAATTAGTTTGCTGCATGCCTGCATCCAAAGGTAATGAGCAGTTTACCACATACACATAAAAGAAAACTATCAAGTCACACCAGCTTCTATGATGAGCCTTAAAGTGCTACAACTTGGTGGAAACCCTTTGAGAAGGTATTATATGTCTCTTTTAAATTGAACCAGGATTTCTATGATAAGAGAGAATGGAGCAGTTTTGGAAGGTACAATTAATCATTAGTTTATATTATTAATAATGTTTTATTTTGTTGAACTAAAGTTGTTAGATGAAATGCCTATATGATTTTTATTTTTATGTTTTTAAGTATTAGAAGCTTAAGGTTATTTGGATCACTTTGTTTCTTTTTGTTTAGACCACGTATATTACTTTTGTTCTAAATTATCTTTTAGATAGCTTCGGATTAGTTAGCTATGTGTGTTTGCATATATGTTTAGGTCATGAACAATTGCCTATATTGGTAATGTCCACCACGTGCTTCAACAAATGTTTTCAAGGCTATATAAGCTTATAGATATCTCTGAGCCATTGAGCCTATATAAAATTTCATACTTATTTAGGATTTGTTAAGAAGACTTTGTATATCCTTTTGTTCTTGAGGGGTTGTTTGTTTTTGTTATCTATCGTTTATAAGTTTGAGCTCCATAGAAAAGTAAAAACCTGATGTTAAAACTGTTATGGATTCTTTTATGCATCTGGTTATGAGTACATAGCGAATTTAGCTTTAATCCACGAGGATGAAATTCAGGAACCACTTGGACGTTATGATTTTTTTGAACGGCACTTGGACGTTATGATTAGTTGCGGAAAGGGAAAGTGAGGGCAAGAAATTATTTTTTGTTCGACTTTATTTGGGATGGCCGAAGTGTTGATCCCAAGCCTTGATCGATTCTTTACCTTGTAAAGTGTATGTTACCTTGGATGAATCCAAAATAACAATGATAGAGACTTTGTTTGTATATCAAAGTGTATGCGGAATCTACACTTCAATACTCTAGAAGTATTAATCAATGAAACAGTACTAAACAATGAACAATGAATAAAACACAAAATGCTTCAATATTATTAGATCAATAATACGAGTACTCTTGCTTAGTACTAGGGTTTACAACCTTTTACAACCTTGAAGCTATATGTTCTTTCTCTAAGATGTATATCTGTCTCTTAAGTATATATAAAACCTTAACCTAGGATCTCCTTTTATACACCACAAGGAGTCCTTTACAAGATAACTACCAAACTTTTAGGATCAATTACAATTATAAACATATACGTATCTTCCTAAAATATATAAGATATACATTCCATATTTATCTCTTTGCATCTTTATCTCCAAGTCAGCAGCATTAACCATCAGCAGTATTAACTTTTCTTCTAGCAGTATTAACTAACACTGGCAGTACTAAGTTTGTATTGGCAGTACTAACTCCATTAGTACTGTTAGTTATACCTTGGCAGTATTAACTCTTGATGAAGATTTATTCCTAACAATCCTCCCCTAAACTTGTGATTTAGCCTCTAATCTCAAGTTTCTTCTAGATTAAATCTTCTTGTCTTCTGATGATGATTCTTTCAAACACTTATCTACTTCTTCACTTGTGATCTGATGAACTTTAGTAGTTCATATGCTTGTGTGCTTTCTTGATCAACCTCCAATCTCTTACTCAGCATCTTTGATATCATTTCTTGACTTAGAGGATACTTCTTTTCTGTAAGCATATGTATGGCAATTCCATTTTGCATCAGCAGAATGTGAACTCCACAGAAATCACATAAACTCCAACTTATCAGATTATACTCATTCTGATTCATCCATATTTCACTCTCCTCATCAGGCTCAAAAAGTGTATGCAAGTCTCCCCACAGCATTAAATCATATCCTTCTGGTTTTGAGGAACTATACCTTTCTTTGACCAGCCTGTATAACTCCACTACATCTTGTCTATCAAAATCATATAACATTTCACTCAGAATCTTGTAGTTCTTTGAGCTTCCATCTCCTCTGATGATTTTGTAATACATGAAGTTTTCTGACAAAGTGTAAGTCTTCCAATCCACAATTGGATACTTTGTAGATAGAGACTCAACATCTACTGCAACATCTTCTCTTGGAACTATATCTAAATAATTTTTAAGTTCTTCTTTCTCATCATCTTGTTCCACCTTTTGTTTCTTAGCAGTACTTCTTGTTCTTCTTCTAGGAAGATATTTCTTCCTCTTTCCTGTAGTCTTCTTAGAGGTATCTTTCTCAATTTGTTCTTCTTCAATTTCTTGAAACTCAGCAGGCTTCTTCTTTTCCTTTTCAATTTCCAAATCCATAGGCACAAAGTTATGATTGAAATCCCATACCTTTTCAAAAATTGGCCTAATCTCATCATAGCTCATTCCTTCAAAGTCTTTCATCTTGTAATTACTTTGATTCTTCAAGTAGACAATCATGTTCTTCCTTGCTTGAGCTTCTGACTTAGGTTTATTCTTCAAATCCCAATACTTTTGAACTGAAGGATCATTCCAATCAATATCCTTAGTTGTCTTAGGTTCAGATGTAGCTCTTTCTTCATCCAATGCTAAGAGCTGTCTTGCTATTTGAGCTCTTTCCTCTTCATCAACTTGTTCTTGTAATCTGATAGCTTCTTCTAAACCCAGTCTCTCTTGTTCCAATAGCTTCTTGGACTTTTTCTCAGGCTCTGGTTCAGTCATGATTGCTTTTCCTTTATATTTTCTTGTCTCTTTACCAGCAGTACTAAGTGATTCACTAGCAGTATTATCATTTATAGGAGCAGTACTAATTTCAATGCCAGCAATACTATCTTCTGGTTGTCTTTCTTCAGCAGTATCATGAGCAACATCATCATCAACTTCATCATCTTGAAGAAAGTAGGTGTTAGGGTCTTCATCTATCCTCCCCTGTTTGGAAGAATCATCTTCTTCATCCTCTGAAAGCACAACCCTTGCTTTCCCAGTCTTGACTTTAGACTCCAACTTCTTAATCCTGAGAATAAGCTTAGTGAATGCAACACTATAAGTTTGCTTTGTCCTCTTCAAATCATCCTCCAAGACTCCAATCCCGTCAGACAATTTTGTAACCAAATTCATCAATTCTATTAGTTTTAGGCTACCCTCATCACTTCCATGTGAGTGATCAGCATGGAGAGGTGATTCATTGGGTGGTGGAACATAGTACTCTGCATCAGGTGAAGGTTGAGGTTCAAATGTAGGTTTAGTGGAAGGTTCAGATGATAATGAAGGTGATGATGTGATCCTTAATGGTGAAGATGAAGGTGTAGGTGAAGTAAGCATAGTAGGAAATAACCCAATTTCTACCCATGTATATCCTTTGGTAAGCCTCCTTATGTTGCTAAAAACCTTGTTATTTAGAGAGGGTACAGGATATGTGCTGGAATGTGTCTTAAGCTGTTTCTTCTGCATATCTAGGCAAATTTGAATAAATTTAGGATACATTAAAAACTTATGGGGGCTTCCTATATTTGTGACCATATGTTCAAAAATCAGCCTAGAGAAGTTGTATTTCCTATTTGTTGCTAAGCAGATAAGAGCAGTAGCTATGTTACTACTAAATTGCTCCCAAGCAGTCTTCTTAGGGCTAAGACAATGAAGTAGAGTATGTATAAAAAACCTCCATTGAGGTGATAAAACACCCTTCTGAAAAGTTAACTTATCTGAATCTGTTTGATACCCCATGAGTGCAAGCTGCTCAAAAATCTCTGAGATGGGGATAGAAGTGATACCATCATGATCTTCCAACTTGAGATGTCTTCTTAAGGAGGCTTCAGTGATAGTCTTGGATTGGCCATCAATGATAGCAGTGATTGTTACCTCCCCATCAGTGTCAGTGGAAGCTTCAACAGTTCTCCAAAATTGTTTGATGAATGAGATATAGATTTCTGGCTTCTTAGTGAGAGCATAGTTGATATGACTTTGACTTAGGAAGTCAATAACTTGATGAAACCCTCACTCCCTGTAGACTTTTCCAAGAACGCAGCCATATTGTGCTTATCACAAAATTCCAAACTAGCCATGAGTAAAAAGGTTATTAATTATGTGGGATATGATCGTTTAGGAAAGTATGAATGCTAGAGAAAGTTAATTGAGATTATTTAGAGAAAACGTAGAGATATGGTTTGACCGACTTAAAGAAATTTGAGTTTATCGTGAGTAAATCAAGCGAATATATAGAAAGATCATGAAAGTCTAATTAGTCAAACCCTATATCGTAGGTATTAGGCGGAAATATCTCAACGGCTTTATTTATTAATGAAAATTTCTGTTAGGGCTCAAACAGTGCTAACGGTCATCCAGCAGTACCAAAATTTGGTCTAGCAGTACTAAAATAAGCCTAGCAGTATTAACTTCTCCACCAAAAGCAGTACAAACTCCAAACTTGTGTATCATTCACACAATCTCTCTTTCTGTTTTTAAGCTCACATTTTATCTCTCAATTCTTTTAACTCACTTTGCACTCTGTCTGTTTTTCACACATCTCTCTATCTGTTTTTAAGCTCACCAATTCTCTCTATTCTTTTGGCTCACAAATTCACACAAAGTATAGTTTTTGGCAAACTACCAGCCATTAACGGATTTGAGTAGTCTTTACCAATAGCCGTTTGCTTTGGACTAGCCAATGCTTCATTGTAAAACATGGTGCATTGATAACCATATAGTTTTGAGTAAACTATCAACTATCAACGGATTTGAGAAGTCTTTACCAGTAGCCGTTTGCTCTGGACTAGTCAATTCTTGATGTCTATAAGACATGGTGAACTGATGACCATAAAAAACTTATGAAGTTAGTTTTCTTTGGGGACCCAAGCCATTACTGACTTGGATCTGCCTTGTGCATCAATGTAATTATATTTGTTGAAAACCAGTGATGCACCATTGGGTTTGATGGGTCTCCAAACCCAACATGCTGAGGGCTTAACAACATTAAATCCCCTTGCCCTGACAGTATTAACAGTTGATCTAAATGGCCTACCAGTATTAAACCTTTGATTAAAACACCTTTTTGTTAATGTTGTTCTCTTGTAAAAGGGCCTGTGAATAGTTGATTGTGCTTGATTTTGAAAATATGTCCTTGGTCTAGCACAATGAATTGTTGATTTGGGGTGAGCAGTATAAAAAGGCCTAACAGTATTAAAAGACCTAGCAGTACTAAAAGGTCTACCAGTGTTAACAGACCTAACAGTATTAACAGGCCTTGCAGTATTAAAAGATTTTAGGCCAGTCTTCATTAAGACTGCTCTTGGAGCCATATGTTTGTGTGCACTGGGATGAGAGGTTTTAGAATAGTAGTCATTATCCTTTTTGTTATAATTATTTCCACTTACTATTCTTTTCCTCTGTTGGTTAGGACAGCTGTATTGAATGTGATCAAAACTTCCACAGATAAAACATGCCTTGTTATTAAACACAAAGTTACATCCTAACTGATTGGATTTTTGACCATTCTAATTCCTTTGGTTTCCTCTAGGTCTTTGTGACATGTACATCTCTGCATACCTAACTGACCTCCTAACTGGTTTTTTAGGTTTAACAAACTCTTTCTTAGTAGCAGTAGGTATAACAGTTTTCTTTTCAACCTTAGGGTTAGGCTCATCATCATCCTCATCATCTGACACCCAATCTTCAATAATTGGAGCATCATTATTCTCTCTAACTTTCTTAGGTTCTATTTCCCTAACATGATTAGCAGGATAGAAAAACTTTTCTTTCCAATCTTTGTCTACCTTAAGTGAAGACTTAACAGAGCTTGTTTCAGTATCAGTTATTAGATGTTGTTTCAAGGAGCCATCAGTATTCTCCTTAGAATTATCTGACTCTTTATCACAATCAATGGTAGGCTTTAAACTAGAATCCCTAGGACCATACTCATTAACCTAATAGTTCTTTAGAATTTCTTCAAGACCTAAATAATATAATTCCTAAAGTGTGGTCTATTAATAATCAAAGGTATGATGTGAGGGGACAACCATTATAACCAAAACCCTTTTTGCTTTTGTCAGTTATCTGACTTGCTAACAACTGTTCTAAAGTCTTTTGGCATATTTATCAATTTGCAATCTTAAACTCAAACCCATCCTAGTTCCTTGTTTTAACCTTTTCAAGTCAGCCTAAGTAATCCTATCTGATATTCTTTGTGACCTACTCTTCTTTTAAGTAGACAATTTCCTCAGAAAAAATACTTCATGTTCTCTATATTTTAACATTGATCTCTAAAGATGCTAAACCTCTTGGTAAGTAGCTGCATTAAAACCAGTATCATCTAATTTAACAAGCAAATTATCATATGGGGTTCTTTAAGCTTCATATTTTTTTGACAAGATTTAGAAACAAGATTTATCTTTGTTACCTCAGAATCTGAGAATGCCATGAGAGCCATGTTTGCCTGAATTAACCCTTGCCATGTCACTCCAATCAATCAGTAAAAAACAAAACCATCTATAGCACACATTTCCTTTTTAGAAGCATCTTCAATCTTTACTGCCTTTGATGAGCTACCTTGATTCCAATTTCTGTTGTCTTTACTCCTAGGTGCTCTGCATTCCCTGGCAAAATGTCCCATTTTATGGCAGTTGAAACATTCTACCTTTGATTTATCATATCCAGCAGTATTGCTTCCATCAATGATGATTTTCCTTCCAATTCTCTGATAGAACTTTCTTGCCCTCATGCTTAGTAGTGCCATATTCCACTTTAAATCCATTTCTTCCAAATCATCATCATGAAGTTGCTCAAGGTCTTCATGAACTAGTTGAGACCCTTTTGGTTGAGTGGATAGAAAGGCATATACTGTGGCATCACTAAAGCTAGCAGTACAAATTTCAGTACTGGCAGTATTAACCTTTGTGGTAGCAGTACTAACTTCAGGGTTAATAGTATTAATATTATTAGTACTGCTTGCACCTGAAGTAGTTAGAAATGCTAAGTTTTTATCATCATTGCTTGCACCAGCAGATTTCTTAACCTTCTATTCAACAATTTTAAAATTGTTGTACAAATCATCCAAACCCATAGTATCAAAATCAGGTTTGTTCATCCAAACTACCACATGTGTATCCCATTCAGAAGGTAAGCTCCTTAAAAATTTTACATTTAGATCTTCTGGAGGAGTAACCACACCCAGAATTGCCAATCTACTAACAAGCCTTTGAAGCCTGTTAAAGATAGAATCAAGTGATTCTGAGCTTGAAGCACTAAAGTTTTCATACTGTTGTTTCAACAGAGCCTTCTGTGTCTTCTTTGTTGCTTCATTCCCTCCAAATCGAGCTTTAATTGCAGCAAACATTGATTGAGCATCAACATACTGGTCAAAGGTAAGTTGATGTTCATTGGGCAGTGCCATGAGCAGTAGACTTCTTGCCTTTACATCATTCTTTTTACATGTCTTTTCTTTAATAGTAGCAGGCACATCCATCTTTGTTGTTATTGATGTAACCACTTTCTGGTGGTGTTGTTACAGGAATAGGTACCCATGAATTCCCATTCTCTATGACCTCTCATAGAGCATAATCCTGGATCTGAAAATACTGTTTAATCCTGATCTTCCACATCTCATACTCCTCGAGTTTGAGCATGGGAAGCTTAGCCAAAGCATTGTTCTGTGTATTCTCCAACTCCATTACTTCTAGATCAAAGTTTCTCAAAGCACAGGCTCTGATACCACTTGTTGATCCCAAGCCTTGATCGATTCTTTACCTTGTAAAGTGTATGTTACCTTGGATGAATCCAAAATAACAATGGTAGAGACTTTGTTTGTATATCAAAGTGTATGCGGAATCTACACTTCAATACTCTAGAAGTATTAATCAATGAAACAGTACTAAACAACGAACAATGAATAAAACACAAAATGCTTCAATATTATTAGATCAACAATACGAGTACTCTTGCTTAGTACTAGGGTTTACAACCTTGAAGCTATATGTTCTTTCTCTCAGATGTATATATGTCTCTTAAGTATATATGATAATGAGATGAATGAGCTCATAAACTAGATGCCCTAGGATCTCCTTTTATACATTAAGGAGTCCTAATAGGCTTACAATACTTTCCTAAATATTTAGTCAAATATATTAAATACAATGACTAAGTATTTAATACTTTCCTAAGTATTTAGTCAAATTCCCAATCAGCATTAATCTCTTCAATCATCATTAACTTCAGTCTTCTGTTTGACTAATCATCATTAACTTTAGTCAATTAGCATTAACTTCAGTTGAAACAACAAGAAGACTTTCAGCAGCATTAACCTTCTCACCAACAGCAGTAATCTTGAACCAGCAGTAGTAACTCTATAACCAGCAGTAGTAAGTTCTTCAATAGTCTTAAGTTAGTACAGACAGTACTAACTTACTCTAGCAGTATTAACTGACTGATTTAGTACTGGCAGTTGTAACAGTACTAACTATTTTCTTCTAACAGTACTAACTGTTGGCTTGGCAGTACTAATTCTAAAGTGTTTAATTCCTAACAGTGAATGCCCTGAAGAAGTTTGTGTTTTGTAGAATATCCATAGAGATCTGAAAGATTGGATTCTTTTGCTTCTTTTAAAAATTCCTTTCCGCATACACTTTTGATATACAAACAAAGTCCAACCATTGTCTATTTTGGAATTCATCTAAGGTAACATACACTTTACAAGGAAAAGGAATCGATCAAGGACTACAAGGGTTATAAAGAAACCCTAAAAACCCAAATTATTCTCATGAAATCAATTTGTGTAAAAAGATTTATTGGTTTTTGAAAAAAAAAAGTATTAAATTGCTATGATGATCTTATAATCGTTACCCTCTCTACTGCTTAAGGTATGCAATACGCTTATCAATGTTTGATATTTATACTTTTAAGGTTTCGCATGAACAGTTAATGTTTCGATAGATTATGTAAACCTGACTTGAAAAAAAGAGCAGTTGTGCGAACATCGTATAATTTTCATGTTATGGGTTCGATGATTCAGATTGAAGATTGTTGATTATTATGGTGAACTTCGAGACACAAGAAAGTTGTGGTGATCATGGTGTAAAGAAAACCTAGGGTTTAACCCGTCGACATGAAACTAACAGAAGCTTTTCGTTTGTACTGCTCTTTTGGATTCGATCATAAGTTAAATTGCTCGAATATTATTTAATACTAGCCAGCCTACCCAGTTACAATATTGTTGGTTGATATTTAAAGTAACAGCTTTAGATCTATGGTTAATACTGCTGATATATGTTTATACTGTTCAAGTTAATTTTTTAGGTACTACTTTGTTGTCGGGAAGAAACAAAGAGGGTTTCTGTACTGCTAATGTTGTCCGAGATAAGCATTAATACTGCTATAAGGCTTTTGTCTGATATCAGGACAGTACAATGGTTTTTGGATGATTTGTTGGATCTCATACAGAACTAATATTATCAAATAGAATATTCTTATTGATTTTACCGGCTCGATTTTTTGGAAATTTATTGAAGATGTGATTACTAAGAGGGTTATTATATAGCTATATTTGAAGATGAATGTGATTGCTTGGATGCGTGTTTCCATATCATATCTTTTAGCCTTGGAGAAAACTTTTTCGTTAGGTCTTTCGATGGTTTTTATTGATAAATACTTGATATATCCTCGTTTTACGCTGATGTCAGAGTACGTTGTATACTCCAGGTATTTACTATCACTTAAAAGAGTTACGTTTTTGGCTCATTGTCACATTGAAGATGAGAATTTCAAGAATCGATGTCTACTCCTCGGAGAATAGAGTGTGAGTTTCTTTGTCATATTTTTAGTTGCAAACCTAAGACACAAGTTTGGTTATACTACTTCTACATCAAGTTTCGTTTATAACTTAGATTTTTCTTCATCAGATGATCACTACATAGAGCTACATAGATCGCTATTCAAGAGATTGTAAACATATGGTATTAGTGGAAGCTTAATGTTAAATGTTTAACCATCTACATGCACCACTTGAGTGGACGTATTACAATTTGCTTATCTACTGAAAGACTCCATATTGATAATTACAAAAATGGGAAGAAGAATTATAGATTATGATTTGCAAAGCTTAGTTATATGTGGTGGCCATGAATACAAGGATACTGATTGATGGGCAAGCATTGAATTTTGTTTCATTTCAGCGAATGATTACATCTCAACTTCATGGGACGCTTATGCTTTATTATGACGTTCAAACAGATTTTGTTTTGTATTTGTCATCACCAATAGGGCAGATCTGTTGGAAATATAGTTTGATGAACAAAGTGATAAAAAAAGAAACAAAAGAGACTACAAACGCAAAGCTATAGAATTATTCTTACAAGAGATGGAAGATTTTGAAGATTTCCCTAGAAGATCTCCTCATCTCAGTATTATATTAAAGATCAACATTAATGGCATGATGAAGATTAAAACTAAGCCTTAAACCTTAATCCTAAACCCTAAACCTTAATCCTAACACTAATCCTAAACCCTAAACTATCTTAAACTAAAAATCTTAACCCGAAACCCTAAACCTACCTGGGACCCTTTTTACTTCATTTTTACCCATTTTTAAACCAACCAAGCACCCTAGCACCTCTCAAGCATCACCATGACATCACCAAGCATCTTACAAGCACCTCTATCACCACCCTTAAGCACCAAGAAAGCCTTGTCACCTCCTTGTCACTTATGGCTAGCCGAACCTTCTCCAAAGCCCTCCACACCTCACCACCTTGCATAGCTATTGTTCTAGCTCTTCCTAATCACCATCTAGCCTTCCTTAGTCATATACCTATGACCCTTGGCCACCACACCAAGGAAACTTGGGCACAAAGGGTCATTCGACCCTATAAATAGCCGAATACCCCAAACCATTCAAACACACCTCAAATCTTCATATATACAACAATGGAGTCTTAAATCAGACCAAAAATGATCAAGTGAAGTTCCTAAGCTCAGAATAGAAGCCAAGAATCAAGAGAAAAGAACCCTTGAAGTCGTTACTAGGCATACGAACCCGAAAACTCCATTTCGACCCATTTTAGCTCAAGTAAGCTCAAAATCTTGTTCAATAAGTTTATAATTTGTATTATAATATTCATAATACTCTTAAGATTATATATAAACTCTTGTTTGAAGCCTTGAATCCTCAAACCCATGTGTTTTTTATTAAAACCCTAAAAATGACCCATTTTGATTTTCTAGCTAACGAATCCTTTTTCTAAACTTTTGTTATGTTAGAACATCTTTTTTTTGCTTATTCTAATAAGCTATAACCTGCAAATATCATTTGGAACCCTAAAATAAGCTTGCATGGCTTTTTGGACTTAATTTGTAAATAATTTCCATGCAAGGGGTATATATCGTAACTTTCTGAAATTTATAACTAGAGGGGCTGAAAATTTCATTTTTCTTAAGTTATAACTATAAGGACTTATTTTGCCAAGTTTCAAAGTTAAAGTGTCTTGGCTCCTCAAACGTTTACTACATGACCTTTGAATTATGATGGCCCGAACAATGATACAATACTTTTTTTGCTAACTTAAAAAATATAACATATAATAGTTTTATATAAAGTTATAAAAATAAATATTAATATTATAAAACCCCCGATTTTATTAAAAACCTGACACATTAATCGTTATTAAAAAAAATCATACGATTCGAACGCATTATAAAACAATTACATATATATTTAAGTAACTTATCATCAACTAACTTATAAAGAAACTAAATCCTATCGTATCACGGTACTAGGAAGCTTCAAGTGAGGATTTTCATTTGGGTATACAGTTTTGACGAGTTTGCTGATTTATGGATATAAAAGTGTCCAGGCTCCTCAAACTACTACATGACCTCTGAATTATGATACCCAAACAATGAAACAATATTTCCATAAATTAATAGATAAAACTATAGATTTTCAGAGAAAAGTTTAAACTTTATAAAGTTTTGAAACATAAACCATCACACTAAGACTTGACATATTACCCTAGGTTGCGTGACGAAGCCGTTACTTTCACTTTATATACTTTTGCCATCAATCAGATTTCCCCTGTTAAGGTGAGTTCATAGCCTCGCATTTTAAATCTTCTAATGTTTTCATAAACCCGCGAGGGGGATACATGCTATAAACCATGAATACGAGTATTTTTTCCAACTGTATGCTATCCTGATATATTATTGCCTAAGTCCTTACTTTTGCCATTAAGACCCCACTATCATGAACCATTAATTACTTTTCGGAGTAAGCGTGAATGCTGTGAATAGATCTATTTGGGACTGAGCTTCCCCGTTGGTGTACCTATACTTTCTGGTAACCAAACGCACTTCATTTGAAACACTATGCGGGTGTTTGGCAAAGGCACCCGTTGGGGCAACTTATTATGATTATTGATTATCTCAAGGTCTCGGTGCATGAGCTTCGGGCAATAATACTGTTTTCCATAATAATTGTACTCATTGCAATTATTACACTTATGGGTGTATAACAACGTAACCCACTATTGAACTTGTATTCAAACTGTTTAACATAAACCTATGAATATCACTCAACCATTGTGTTGACCTTTTTAGCATGTTTATCTCAGGTATTTGAGCAACTTATGGTACGGAGTGACACGAACCTGAAGATGGCTAAACTGTTATCATTCAAACTTTATGTTTTCATGTAGATTTTTGGGACCTCTGTTTGTAAAAACTCTGATGAAATAATGAATGATAACTTATCTTTTAAAAACGTCTCTTTTGAGTCGTTTTCTATGATTATGACTGTTGTACTATGAAATAATACCCCAGATTAGCTTCCGCTGCTATATGTCAAAAATGGGGGTGTTATAGATTGGTATCAAGAGCCAAGGTTATAGAGAACAAGGTTGAAACCTTAACTATAACTACTTTTCTTTTTCCATCCAAGAAAGTCCTCCGTGCCACTACATCTTCTGGAATAGTATGTAAAGTACATAACTATTATACTATTATATAAATAACTTATGTTATTTACCATTGGGTTGTTAACAGAACGATGTCTTCTCCCAGCCACCCTACTTTCAATATTGAGGATGTTTTTTCCTCTAATGTAGGTCCAAAGTCTTGGATCTGTTTAGCCTTTTGTAAGACAATAGCTAACTTGAATAAATCCAAATCAACTATATGAGAGACAATGACTATGAATACTATGTGCTAATGCGAAATCTTAACACAAGTAATAAAAAGAACACGATGTAAAACTTTGCTATTTTCTATTGATTTCTATTAGGGTTCTATATCTCACCAACACTATGTCGTAGGGTTCCTTTTATACACCAAGGAAACCCTAATGGGCTTTACAAACGCGTAAAAGGATAATGCATATCCTTTCCTAAGATATCTCTTAAGATAACTATTAAGATAACTATTATGTTACTTAAACAGACTTAACTAGACAAAACCAGTATTAACTATAGTACTGCCAGACTTAACTTAGTACTGGCAGACTTAACTATGTCTACCAGACTTAACTCTATAACTACCAGACTTAAGTCTGTTTACAATAATTCCTAACAATCCTCCCCTAACTTGATCTTCACTTGTGAACTTCAAGTTTCTTTGAATACCTTCATTATGATCTTCCTGAGGATGTTGTGAGCATTATCTTTGGAATTATTCTTGAACTGCAACATGATGACTGTCTTGTATGAGCACTTTCTTGATTTCTATCAGCAACTCTTTAAAGCATCACTTCTTGATATTCGCAGCATCTAATCTTTTAAATATCATGACCAACACTTCACAGCTACATATACTTTCTCTTCAGCAACATACGGTCATTTCAGCAACAGATAAACAGCAACATTGACTATATGTACATCAAATCATAAAGTTTCAGTCTATTCTCATCACTTCCAGGTGTGTTAACTCCTGAGAGAGGTGAATCATTGAACATTTAAATGGATTTGATGTCTCTTTACCAGTTAGCCATTAACCCTGGAGTAGCCAATGTTTGGTTTATAAGCCATGGTACATTGATAACCATTTCAACTCTTAGTCCGTGAAACATGGTGAGTTGAATTACCATATGATTTTTAGCAAATCATCAGCTATCAACGGATTTGATGAAGCCTTTACCAAGTAACCGTTTGCTCTTGGGCTAGCTAATCCTTTGGTGGAATCATGACATCACCCTGGTGGACTAATAACCAGTTCAACTTTTTGAACGTGAATCATTGGTAAGTTGAGTACCATCCAGTTTTTGGTAAACTGTCAACCATCAACGGATTTGAATACTCTTTACCAGTAGCCGTTTGCTCTGGAGTAGCTAACTCTTCATTTTAAAAACATGGTGAGTTAATTACCATATAGTTTTTGGTAAACTGTCAACCATCAACGGATTTGAGAAGTCTTTACCAAAGCCGTTTGCTTTGGACTAGCCAGTCCTTATGCCTATTAAGCATGGTGAACTGATGACCATTTGTTGTGTGGTGGTTAGCCAACACTCAAACCCTTCTCTCTTCCATTATAGTCCACAGTTTCCAACATATGTCCACAGCTACTGATAACTTCATCACTTTTTAACACCAGCTTGCTTCTCAATCATCTTCAAAAGTTTATAACAAACTTCATTCATTTTTCCATCCAGAAGCTTCATTTTCAGCATCACTTGGCAGGCATCTTTTGACAGAGGATACTTCCTATCTGCTAACATATAAATATTGCATGCCTCCAAGGTTAGACAATGTACTGCACACTTGTCATAATATCTCCAACTAATCATCTTTTGCTGTAGTGGTAAGCTCCAAATAGCATCTTCATTGAGAGGTGGATCAAACATAGTCCTGAGATCACTCCATAGTACTCTGTCATAAGCATCTTCAGGCCTATTTGTTCCATATTTCTGCATAACCAACCTGTACAGCTCAATAAGATCCTCTCTTGTGAAGTCTTTAAGCATAGCTCCAAAGCTCATATAAACTGTATCAGCTCCATTTGCTCTTATTATCTGATAAATGCTTCTTTCACCTTGTTGAAATATCTTCCAATTTGCCACAATATTAGATTTTGTATCCAAAGGAGTAGGATTCATAGCTTCTACTGATTCCTCTTTATCAGTCTCTGAATCTCCTTGTGGACTCTTGTCAATACTTATACCTTTCCTAGCCTTTTGCTTCTTTCTTTTTCCTACTCTTTTTACTGGCTCTTCTTCTTTTACTTTACCAACTTTTTCTTCTGTATCTGAAACATCTTTATCATCAATCCTTTGTTTCTTTGAAATTTCTGTCTGAAGCTCTTCTCCATATCTTTTCAACTGTGCCTTTGTAGCTTCAATATTTATAGGAACAAAAGTATCAATCTGCTTAACTAACTTCTCAAACTCTTCTTTAATCTCTTCAAACTTCAACTTCTTCAACTGAGAAAGCTTCCAAGTTCCTTGATTCTTCAGATAGTTTGACATGTAAATTCTCAACTGTGACTGAGTCATAGGTTTATTTCTCTTTGCCTTAGCTCTTTCTTCTGCAAAATGTTTCTTTCTTTGATTCACCAAATCTACCATTCTTTTTGCAAAATCTTGTTCAGACAAATCCTTTCCCAACACATCTTTTGTCAACTCTGCATTTGCTTCTAACTTGGCTCTAATAGCATCCCAGTCTTCTTCAGTATAAAATTGAGCTTCAAATTGAACTTGAGCTTTTCTTTTCTTTTGTTGCTCAGTTAACTCTTCTTCTTCTGCCAATCTTTTAGCCAATAAAGCATCCAAATGAACTTGTTTGGCAGTTTCTTCTTCCTCTAGAGTTTGCAATCTTATGGCTTCTGCAAGACTAGCTTCTTCTTGTTGAATTTGTTCTTTAGTTCTTTTGGGAGCTTGAGTCTCTTCAACAATCATTGGAGCTTTTCCTTCCCTTTGGCCTCTAGCAGAACTAACTGGTCCACTACCAGTACTAACTCCTAAGCCACCAGTATTAACTTCTTCAAAGCCAGTACTAATATCTTCAAAGCCAGTACTAATATCTTCTTCCTTGGACTCTTTTCTCCTCTTGTATCTTTTACCCTTATCAACTGAATTTGACCTCTGAGGAGCAACCTTTGACAGAGTTTTAGCTGCTTCCAAGATTGTAGGACTGATTTCTTCTTCCTGAGCCTCTTCTAAAGATTTAGTAGGAGTAACAAAATCTCCTTTTGAACCTAGAGGATCATCAACAATGTCCTGAATTATCCTCCCCTGATCCTTTGGTTCTTCATCCTCTGAGTCAGTTAGAACCACATGTCTCCTTTTGAGAATATCTTCCAGTTTCTTTACTTTCTTCACCAACTTCACAATTGCTTTTCCCATGGTCAGCTTAGTCTGCTTGAGTTCTGTCTCCAAACTATCAACCTTTGTGATCAAATTGGGAACCAGGTGAAGTAAGTCTTCCACTGTCATAGTTCTTGCTTCTGGCACATGAGGGTGAGTAGGATCCTGAGATTGTGGAACTTCAGTCTCCTGTCTAGGTGAAAGTGGTTGGTGTTCAGGTGATGGTTGCTCAAAGATGTGCTCAGTGGGTTCATTGTCAGGTTCAGGTGAAGGTGATGTATGGTGAGTTGTTGGTTCAGCTACAGGTGTAGGTTCAGATGCAATTGTTGCAGATATCACAGGTGGGTGAGATGAAGATGGTAAGGGTGCAGAAGATGATGGTTGATCCTCAGCTTGATCTGCTGGTCCTGCACTTTGATCTACAACAACAACTAGCAACATTGCAGGCAACAAAGGTCTAGGTACCCCTCTAAAACCCCTTTTCATGTTCCCAAAAATCTTTTTGGTCAATACAATAGCCAAATAAGGATGTTTATTCTCAGTTTGTATTTCCAAAATCATTTGTAGAAATCATGGGTACATCAAAAACTTAGTTTTACTTTTCAAGTTTGCCACCATGCCATCAAAGATTAATTTTGAAAAGTTATAAATCCTGCCAGTAGAAAGACAAATCAAAGCAGTCGCAAGATTGCTACCAAATTGATCCCATCCACCACTTTTAGGACTCATACAATGTAAAATATGATGGACTAAAAATCTCCATTGGGGTGTAAAATAACTTTTCCAAAATGTAAAAGTACCATAAGCTGGATACCCCATATTACCCATCCCCTCAAAAATTTATGTATTTGGCAACATGGAAATCCTTGAAGCATCTGCTAATTGAAGCTTACTTCGAACAGATGCCTCAGTGATTGTATACTCAAGAGTATCTATTGTTTCTCTTAGTTCTAGAGTCCCATCAGCAAGAGTTGAGGCAGTTGCAGTCTGCCAAAACTGTTTGACTAGGGAGTCATGGATAGTAGGATTATGAGTCAAGGCATACCTGATATGCGAGCCTTTTAAGAAATCTACTATCTCTGCAAACCCTGCACTTTCTTCAGGTTTCTTTAAGAATCCCACTTGGTTATGATTGTCGCAGTATTTCATTGAAGCCATTCGTTGAAATTGTAGTAAAAAGGTTGTGATTGTTGGTGATTATCAACTGGATTTGACTCGTTTTGGTAACTTAGTACTGATTATAGCTGCTAATTGACTTTATATGTGAAAAATAATGAATTTCAATTGTCCCTCCGAGAAAATAGGCTCTTTCTAATGAAGAAAACTATTTTAGGTGAGATAAAACAGTAAATATCCAATTTGTATCATTATCCACTTAAATATCCCCGCAATTTGTTATAACGGTCATATTTAGAGAAAAGTCAAAGTTGTGAGACTAAACAGTACTAACGACTAGTTACCAGTATTAATATTGGCCTACTAGACTTAAATCTGGTCAACCAGTATTAACATTTTATTGTCAGAACTAACAATAAGCTTACCAGAATTAACAAGTAAACTACCATAATTAATATTGACAATACCAGAATTAACTTTTGCACAACTTTAGTTCAACTTTAATCCATGCTCCAATGCAATCCAAGTATAACCTGAAAACGTTAAGCCACACACAAAATATAGTACAAAACTATTCGAAAACACTATGTTACTAGATTTATTATTTTTTAATAACTACTAAAAGTAATATAACCTATCATAATTAGTTCTACTAACTAGTATTACTAGATTACAAACTATACACTTAATCCTCCCCTTAAATGTAGCTATGGATTTATCATACCAATATTAACCACTAAGAAATTAAACCTTGATCCATCAAAAGCTTTGGTCAATAGGTCAGCTACATTGAAGTCTGTGTGAATTTTCTCCACCCTAATAAGCTTCTTCTCATAAGAATCTTATATAAAGTGGTGTCTGATCTCTATGTGCTTTGTCTTGGAGTGATACACCAAATTTTTCACAATGCAGATGGTGCTTTCATTATCAATGTGGATTTTGGTATTCATGAAATTGAAACCATAGTCCAACATTTGATTCTGAATCCACAATACTTGTCTACAACAACTTGCAGCAGCTACATATTCAACTTCTATTGTAGAGGTAGTCACTATGGTTTGTTTCTTGCATTGTCATGAAATTAATCTGCTTCCAAGAAATTGACAACCACCAGTTGTGGATTTCCTGTCAAGGTTTGCCTTGCCCAGCATGAATTACTATCTGAGAAAAGCTTCCAAGTCAAAAGATGGATGAGTCTCTAGGGGGATACCATTAGCCCACAAATTATAATTTGCCCTTAAGGTACTTAGATTCTCTTCACAGCATTTAGATGTGAAGTTTGGGTAGTAATCTGAAAACTGGAGAACACAAGCACATACTACAAACATTATATCAGGCCTAGATCGGCAGTTAAAATACTATGAGATGAGAAACCTATCATGGATTGTATAAGTGTAAATCCACGTTTAGTTCCTTCCTCTTTTTTCAATGCCATCTTGGTCTCCATAGGGTTATTCAAGTTTTTACACTAGCCAAGGTCAACTTTTTTCAGCATGTTTACAACTACCTGTCTGAGAAACAACAAAAAAAAATTCCATCTGTCTTTTGCTTGACTTGCAATCAAGAAGAATGTGAGTTCACCCATAGAATTCATTTGAAATCTGCCTTCAGCAATGCTCAAATTCATCACCACAGACTTTCTAGTAGAGACAAAGATGATATCATCTACATACACTTGAACCAGCATAATATCCTTCTTATCCTTCTTAATAAACAAAGTCTTATCAATAGTACCCCTTCTGTATCCATGCTTCTCTAGAAAAGTAGATAGAGTAGCATACCAAGCTCTAGGAGCTTGATGTAATCCATATAAAGCTTTGACAACCTTATAAACCTTCTTAGGATGATCGGGATCAACAAACCTGGAGGTTGGAAAACATACACCTCTTCATCTATAGTGCCATATAAAATGCACTTTTTAACATCCATTTGGTATACTATGAACCCTATAAATGAGGTAAAGGCTAAAAATAACCTGATAGCTTCTATTTTTGCCACAGGAGCAAAAACCTCATCATAGTCAATACCCTCTTAGTGTCTATGACCTTGGGCCACTAGTCTTGCCTTATTTCTGACAACTACTCCTCTTTTATCCCTTTTATTTCTGTATACCCATTTTGTTCCAATCACCTTTTCTCTCATGAGGATAGTAGATCTTCTAGATTCCTATACCTGTTGCAGCCTAAAACTTGTAACATACTCTTACATGCATGCTTCAACCCAACTGTTCATCTTTTGAGCTTCAGAAAATTCTTTTTAGGTTCCTCCTAAAGATTAAGAAGTAGGCAAACAAACAATGTTGTTGGATCTTTGGGATTGTTCCTTATGCTGCATTTGAACATAACTTACAAGTGCATGTGCTCTCTGAAAGTTGCTGACTCTGCTTCTAGTTTGCTCATTATGGACCTTAGGACTCACAGTATTTGGACTTTTGTGGGTGTAATGTTGTGTATCCTAGAGTAGGAAATGGGACTAACAGCTACTTTGTTGGTAGTTGTTGAAATCATTGAACCATACCCTCGTCATCATAAAGAAGCCTCACATCAAAAAATCCCATTCTGAGGGGCTTGTTAAAGATGTGAGCTCTGGCATTAGTGAATCTCTTGATCAGCATGTTGAGTATTAACTGGACCACTACCAGAATTAACTGAGGAAGTA
Organism: Tanacetum coccineum; assembly: GCA_026074375.1. Classification (NCBI taxonomy): domain Eukaryota; kingdom Viridiplantae; phylum Streptophyta; class Magnoliopsida; order Asterales; family Asteraceae; genus Tanacetum; species Tanacetum coccineum. The sequence goes on from BQNB010003746.1 coordinate 32,213, forward strand.
CTGGTAGCTTTGTTCTTAGGTACTTCACTTAAATGCTTTAAAGTAAGTTCATCAAATTCTCTTCTAAAAGCTAGAATTTCAGGAGTATCTTCTGAAATGCCAGTAGAATAAGCCTCCTTCTCTTGTGTTTTAAGGTTTTGAAGCTCTGTGAAAAACTCCTCTGCCTTTGAATTAGTAGAAGACTTCCTTGGTCCAACTTGCCTGACTGTTGTAGGCACAATAATAAGCTCCTCAGCCTCATCTTCTTCCTCAGAAGCATTTGCATTAGGAGTTTGTAGTGTACCTTCACCGTTAGTCACTTCTGAAGTACCTGCATGTGGGTTAGTTTGATTCTCCAAAGACACAGGAATATAGTTCATAGAATTAGTGAGATAATCAATATCAAACATCCATCTATACCCTACTCCTTTCACATTGGGTTTTTCTTCACGGAAATTTGACAGCTGATTACTTCTACCTTTTTGGTTACTAAATTATATACCCTAAAAGCTTTGCTATTTAGTGAGTAACCAACTAAGAAACCCTCATCACACTTTTCATCAAACTTGCCAAGCACACTTAGAGTATCTAAAATGGTAACATGGCACCCAAAAGGTCTTATGTAGCTAATAATTGGTTTGTGGCCAAACAAAAGCTCATAAGGAGTTTTGTTTTGAGGGTTTAGTCTCTCTTACCTATTGAAGATATAGAAGCTAGTACTAACTGGCTTCTGCCCACAAGAAAGTAGTTTTAGTTAGTAAAAATTGGGGAAGGGTTCTTGGGGTGCTAGATAGTTCTAGCTGCACCTTTTCCTCAATTAGGGTCCTGTTCATTCTTTCAGCAACTCCATTCTGCTGTAGAGTTCTGGCATTGCTATACTCTTGTTTTATTCCCTTGTTCCCACAGAATTCAAGCATATCCCTATTCTTAAATTCAGTGCCATTATCTGATCTAATGATTTTAACCCTGTGATTAAGCTGGTTTTCAATTTGTCTAATGAAGTTCTGAAGGATGCCACTAGTTTCATCCTTTGTTGCAGAAGATACCAAAACTAAATTGGTTCAATCATCAGTCATTACAAGGCATTAACTTGCATGAAATTGATGTCTTTTACAAGAAGTAGGTCTTAAAAAGTCCATATGCAAGTTTGTAATGGCTCAGTGATTGTTCTTGTGATTAGCCTTACAGGAGGCCTTGTGTTGTTACCTTTTTGGAAGGCAACACAAGTTGGTCTTTTTAAAAACCTTGGAAGGTTAGACCTTACTTACAAGGTGTTTTCCTTCAAAGTTTGTTTAAGTTTTTGAATTTTATATGACTAACCTCCTGTTGCATAATTAGATTCCATCAGATGTATGCTTTTGCAAATCTAAACATGCATTATCTTTTGTGAGAGAAGGTGTCTTCATATCAAAACTGTACATATTTGTGGTTGCCTAGGGACTTTTAGAAGTATTGATTTTTCATCAGCATCTTAAAAGTCAGGAGAACAATAAAGACATTCAGTTTTAGATAATAAACGAACCTTGTGCTGCTTATCACATATTTATGTATTGTGAAAAGATTAAATTGCCCAAATTCTGTTTAGTTACTTGGTAGGTAATGGTTGTTTAGAATCTACCAGGTTTTAACATTCATACTGACAGATGTACATTATGCCTAACAGAATTAACATTAGACTTGACATAATTAACATTTGCCCTACCAGTATTAACATTAGGCCTAACATAATTGACATTTTGCTTAATAGTATTAAGTTATACTGGTCTAGGTTATTAAAGGTGTTTAGCACGATTTACCTGTTTGCATTGTACCAAACTGGTGTGCCACCCCACTGCGTTACCAGTATAAAAACCCCTTTGTTTCTTAAGCTCAACCTCTCTTGCCATTTTCTTTTCATAAAATTCCACAAGCTCTTGATCAAGTGACTTAGGCTTCCACAAACAAAACACTTTTTCTTGATGAAAGAGTAACCTTCTCCTAGTTCTCTTTCCATCATTTTATTCCAATTCTTTCCTTTAACTTTAGGTGTCCCCTGATTTTTCATTGGTTGACTAGGAGTTTTTACGTGTGTGACACAACTAGGTTCAGCTTCTTTTGGTTTTGGTTCAGACACGACTTCTTCACTAGATGTAACAGAATTCTCACTGAATGGTCATATGAGACACTTGGTTTCAGGCTTTTGAGGTCCCTTTTTACCATAAACATACAAAGAATCATCAATTTCCTCTTGTGGTTTAGGAGTATAGTCTCCAGTTAATGGATGTGGAACTCCTTTGAAATTATCAGTCTTTGAAAATCTACTGTATAAAGGTTTGTTAAGAAAATCTTCTTCTGTACACTTAAACACAGTACGATTCATTTCTTCCTCATAGCTTAAAACCTCATTGTTTGATTGTAGTTCATATCCTAAGCCAATTTTACTATTTGAAGTCATACCTGAATCAACTAATTTCCAAAGGTTTTTAGAAGAATTTTTCCATGAATCTACTATTTTCTGCAATTGTTCCTTTTCTTTTACAGCTTTCATTCCTATTCTCCTATATTTTTTAAGCTTTTCATCTTTTGCATATATTTCATTTGCCTGAAATGTAAGCTGTTCATTTAGAGATAATTGCTGCTTTTGAAAAGTAACAACTTGAGCTTCTAATTTCTTAACAGCTAGAGTATAGGCAAGTATTTTTGCTTCTTGTTCACCTAACTGATTCGTTTGTTCATCACACAGTGTTTTAGTTATTATTATGAAGCAATGCAAGTTTTTAGAAAATAAATGATACCTCATTATTTGAGCTGATTGCCATGAGTGCATGATTTGTCTCTTCTTCCTCTACTGTATGTTCTCCCCAATTGACAACAGCATCATCCATTGTCAGCAAATAGTTCTGATTCTGCTTTTTCTTTCCTGCTCCTTGATCTTGATAAAATGAGTCTCTCTTCTTTCCATTATATATCCCCTTGGATGTGCATTCCCTAGCAAAATGACCAATGTTGTGACATTTGAAACATTCAAGCTTCTTTTTGTCAAAACCAACAGGTTTGTTTCCATCAATTCGAACTCTCCTTCTAGTCTTCTTGTAAAACTTCTTCATTCGAATAGCAATCATTGCTATCTGCCAGTTTATGTCCATCTCTTTAATGTTCACATCATCAATCTGTTCTAGGTCTTCATGAAGCAAGTCTAGATCTTCTGATTGTTTGGCAAAGAGTGAATAAATAACCTCATCAGCAATACCAGCAGGAACTTCTCGTTTTGGAATATTGTTTGAAGAAGTAGAAGGAGTGTAAGTACTGTAGGGACCAGTATGACCATACTTAACCTTGTTATTGCTGCTCTTGGTGTGTGAAACAAAAGCAACATTTTGAGCACTTGCAGATCATTTTGAGGTACTTGTGAGTTCTTGTTCAAAAACCCTAAGGTTATTATACAAGTCATCAATGGACAAAGTGTCAACATCTGGTTTGGTTCTCATTGTCGTAGCCAAATTTGACCAAGCTGGGGGCAAACTTGTGATTTGCATCCTCAGTTAATACTTCAGTACCATGGGCTTCCAACTGTGAGAGTAGTTGTTGGAACCTGTCATATCCCTTTTCTAACCCTTCTGAACTTGATATAGTAAATGCTTTAAATCGTTATTTTTTAAAACGCTTCTAATCTTCTTTGAATTGCATTACCACAAACTAGTTTCGCTTATGGCTTCCCAAATTTCTTTTGCATCGTCCATTCCATGAAATCTTCTCAGATGTTCCTTGGGAATGGCCATAAGTAAGATGGTTCTAGCCTTCCTTTCCTTTTCAACAGCATGAATTTCTATAGCAGATACTGGTGGAAGTATTCTAACAACACCATCTTTTCCAGTTGCGATTCTCTTCTTTAAATTTCCATTCTGAATTACATTCCAAACATCATTACCAATATATTTAAGGTAATGCTCCATCTCCATGGCCCATATATCATACTCCTCCTTCTTCAGAATTGGGAGTTTGATATTTGAGATAGTGGTTGTGGTAGGAATGAGTTGTTGTTGTTGTTGTTTTGGTTTATTGGTTGCAGTAGCATTGTCTGATGCATCTTCATGGTATGATGCTTCATCATCACTAAGATGTTGAGAGAAATCATCATTAACATGTTGAGACATTTTTCTAGATCTAAAAGTGATTGTTTGTGTTCTTGTGATTCTTCTTACTCAGAGTCCCTCTAGAGGCTCTGATACCACTTGTAGGTCTAAAGTCTTGGATCTGTTTAGCCTTTTGTAAGACAATAGCTAACTTGAATAAAGCTAAATCAACTATATAAGAGACAATGACTATGAATACTATGTGCTAATGCGGAATCTTAACACAAGTAATAAGAAGAACACAATGTAAAACTTTGCTATTTGCTATTAATTTCTATTAGAATTGTATTTCAAATGTCATACTAAACATTGTGCCATAGGGTTCCTTTTATACACTAAGAAAACCCTAATGGGCTTTACAAACGTGTGAAAGGATAATGCATATCATTTCCTAAGATATCTCTAAGATAACTATTTTGTTACATAAACAGATTTAACTATATGAGACCAGTACTAACTATAGTACTGCCAGACTTAACTTAGTGCTGGCAGACTTAACTATGTCTACCAGACTTAACTTTTAACTACCAGACTTAAGTCTGTTTACAATAATTTCTAACAACTGCCTCTAGACATGACTGGTTCAAGAAACCTCCACCACCTCAAGAACCTACTGACCCTGACTGGAATATTGGCAAGACTACTTAGGAAGGACCAACTCAAAATTGGTTGATGACTCTAGCAGCTTTTACTATTACTGATAAATCATTAAAGGACTTTGATGAATTACTTAGCACTCCAATAGACTTCTCTGGATACATCTTGAATGGGCTGAAAATTAAGAATTTAACTCAAGAAATCCCGCTAGGACTAGCATTCAAACTACTCAAAGGCACACGCTCTAATTATTCCGAATTAGAATACGACTTTAAAGAATGCTATAAGGTTCTTTCAGAAAAGCTTGATTGGGAAAATCCTGAAGGCGATGACTATCTATTTGTTCTTTCCAAACCCCTTCCTTTGATTACGTGTGGAAATCATCAAAGAGTACTGTTCAAATTCTTCATCAACAATGATCTCAAGTATCTACAAGGAGGAGTTTCGACTATGACATACACAACGTCTACTACCAAGTTAAAGGCCGCTAAGTATGATCTACCAGGCATTGAAGACATGGTTCCAAACATATGGAGTCCTGTTAAAGTTGCTTATGATAGATATGCATTATGAGGGATCTCACATTGGAGACAACAACGTAAGTCCTTCTATGCATATGCAAGAGGCATGCAATTAAGAGGAGATGTATATTCTACAAAGTGTATTCTGGCAGTCACTCATGTCAAGGTAATGAGGAAACATGGATATGGCTACTTAGAAGAGATTGTAGTGAGAAGAGCTGATAACGCATTATACAGATTCAAGGAAGGTGACTTTCCATGACTTCGAATCAATGATATCGAGGATGTGTTACTTCTTGTGGTTCAGAATCGGATCACAAATCTTTCAGGGGATGACGTTCTTGACTTCGCAATAGCACTAAGGATATTCATCAAAAGTCTGGTTATTCAGAAGCGAGTTAAGGATCTTCAACTTGGATTTGAAATTTATCAAAAGAAGATCAACGTCACCAAGCCTGATACTACAAAAGACCAGATCTCAAAAAAAGGCACCCGTACACTCCATATAAAGACTCTCAAGGATTCATTTATGTCGATGACTACAAGAGGAACAGGTTGATGCGCTCCGACGAAGTATACAAGTTCAGTGATGGCACGTTAACAAGACTTCTTTCTTCGCTCGAAGACATTACCAAGAATATCGACATGGAGTACTTGCCGAAGAGAAGATGGAGCACATTGGAAATGAAAAGAGCTCATTTCATGATCAAGGACATCAACAAGCTGCTAAAGGAAAGGAGGATGATGAGGAGTTTGGAAAAATTCGTTGGTGGTAGACTCTACGGAACTGAACTCAGACTGCTGCAAAGAACAATATTACTTCGTCATATTGTGTTCACATCTCAAAGGTCATTTCGTATATCATAAACTTGTGAATTTATATATAAGTAGTGTAGACTTATGGTGATAATAAGGTGTGCTCGAGTATAAAATTTTTCAAGAATTTCTTAGTAAATTCAAAAAAATTCAAATTATTATACTCAGCACAGTCTTATATACCCTCAAAACTTGAGGGGGAGCATTAAAATGTTCCTTATAGTGATTATGTAACATTTTGTCCCCGAAAGTTTAATCAATTGATATCCAAAATATCAAGGGATTAACATTTTGGATAAGGGGAGAAAATGTGATTAAACTGAATCTTAATTGTATTGTTATGTGATCGTATAAAAGGGACTCAATGCACTCCAACACTTAGCATGTACTACGATTACGGTGTACATATTAAGGGGGAGCTTTTAGTGATGATGAAAAACTCTCAAAGTGTAAATCTTTTGATATTTATATCAAACACTTTGATTGAACTTTTCAATGATTTTGGTTTTGATTGTGATGGAATACCCTAAAGACCGACCATGTACTTAAATTTATGGAGTTATAAGGTGGTTAGGCATAGGTATTCAAATCCCATGATCCAACCAGAACCGGAGGGATCTACCCAGGGATATCCACTAGTTAGTGTAAAAGTCCTTAGGTATGATACAAAAGGAGAAAAAGTGAGAATCGGGAATAATGCCGACTAAGATGGAGCTAACACTGGAACAAACCCAACAAGGTGTTAGTTATGAAGTCTCGGTAAGCATTGAAGGGGTTGAAGAATGAAAAAGAAATATAAGGATAAAGGGTGAAAAGAAAGAAGCCCTCCATACACTTAGGCAGAAACTGGGTCAATACATAATCTGTCGGAAACACTAAGTTTTTGTCTGACATTGAAGACAGTCATAGACCCAGTGACGCTTTGCACAACCCTCCCTAGCCACTCAAGGTCTCTCAACAAACTCTTGTTTCATTTCTCATGGAGATTACACGCATTTCTATCAACTTTCTCACTCCGAGTTAGTTGATATTGAAAAGGTGGCAGTCTGCTCCAGCATTCGATCATTAAAAACAAAGTGCACTATTGAGTCTAGAGCCAAAAGAGATCATCCGTAAATCTCATTAGGACACATACTTGCTATGTCACACAATGTGAATAAAAAGTTAACATATTAAGAGTCCTATGCATTATCCTTGTAATTTTGCTAGAACATCCGAGTGATTTCATTCACTATGAAGATGGAAATCCTGCTTGAGCCAACATCAAACAAGCTCATGGTAGGTGACTTGTGTGATTCTATATGAATCAAACTTGTGAAAACTGGAAAGAAACGACAGTGCAATTCTATAAGAATCAAACTTGTTCCAGGTTATGAATTAACGATTGCTAATGAATTTTTAAAATGATTAACACTCTCGATGTGTCACAAAACTACTTTAGCAAGTGACATGTCGATTGATTTTCAAATTAATTTTTTATCTCAATCAGTGAGATATTAACTCGCTGGTTCACTCTTATCATGTTGTCTGCTTTGAGACGTTCTAATAATGAGAACATGCTAAGTTTGATGAGTCTGATACATATGTGTTAAAAAGATTCAATACTTCAGCTGGAAATCCTGTCAAGAAGATTCTTCTTAAATTGAATCTATCTAATCACAGGTCGATCCTCACGGATTCGAAGGTTACTCCAACCAAACACAGGCGAATGACAAAGCCATATTTGTCCCCCTGCTTTATTGCTAACTGTTTTGTTTTAGGAATATTTAAATATGGTGATGGGGGTACCTGATTCCAGCTGACTCACAAGATTCATAGCCACATGCTCATACCTAACCGACGAATATAAAGACATCATGAAAGCTCAAGTACATGTTTCAAGACTTCCGCTACTCTGATACCATACGTCCTTCTTGAAGTGACAAAGTGTTAAAGTTAAAGAAATTCAAGAAAGATGCATTATTAAAGCTTTTCAAGATTATCAAATCAAGAAAGGTATGAGCATGTCAGTCTAGAAGTCACAAGATCATGAGATGGCAAAGTTTACAAGATGGCGAAACGAGATTATGCTTGGTTGAGGATTTCAAGAAGCTCAAAGATCACATTCATGTCAAGTCAAAAGAACTAGCTCAAATCCAAAGTCAATGATCACTACATCAAATCACAAGTTAATGATTAAAGTTAAAGACTACGAGCTCAAGATCGAAGTGAAAGCATAGTATGCTAAGTTTAAATTTTTGTAAATTAGAGTGACCTCCCTTAGGGGGAGATTGTTAGAAATACAAAAACGTGTCGGTCACTACCAATATAGTTAGTCGTAGCTCGTAGTAAGTTGTAAGGTTAAGTTATAAAGCTAACTGGGCCAAAGGCCCATGGATAAGCCCACTAAGGGTCCATGGCTGGCCAAGACTAAAGTATAAGTACCCTCTCCATAGCTTGGAGAGGGTATTGGTTGTTCATTTATCACATTTTCACTAAGCTAATATTATCATTTTTCTTTCTCTCTCTAAGTGTTCATCCAACCTCCTTTTTCTCTCTCTAAAACTCCAAGTGAATCATTTCATTCTTGTGTTAAGAGATTCTACAAGGATATTGCTAAAGAAGTTGATGGTGAAGATGAAGAGTCGTATGCTAGAGAGTTTGCTGATTCGGTTTTCTTTAATGGAGAAGATGATTCTGGTACTAGGTTAGAGCCCAGGAGTTGTAAGGAAAATTCAAAAATTGTTAATGATGATGATGAGAATGAGAAAGAGAAGAAAGATGATAAGAAGGGTGATGATAATGATGATGATGTCAATGATGATCACACTAATCATACATTGATCAAAGCTTAAGTGACGGGTAGTTTGGAAAGTAGGAATGAGAAGATGCAAACACAAATTCCCCCACCTCATAGATCTCCTAGAACAAACTTATCTTTGGATAAGACTATTTCACAAGAATTTATGGCTTTTGTATTACCTATACTCGACACTACATCTTAAGATCATTCAAATCCTACTTCCATTAACACCAATGTTCTTCCAGGAAGCATTGTTGGGATGAGCAGAATACATGGTAAAATCAGGAAACGTCTGAAGACTACATTTGTTACAAATTCATATTTTCAAGAAAAAATGAAAGAGATTCCTGATATGCTCTAGTCTTATCTGAAGATAAGTTTGTTCTAGGGGATCTATGGGGTGAGGGAATTGGTGTTTGCATCTTCTCATTCCTAGTCTCCAAACTACCCATCACTTGAGCTTTAATCAATGTAAGATCAGTGTGATCATCATTGACATCATCATCATTATCATCACCCTTCTTATCATCTTTCTTCTCTTTCTCATTCTCATCATCATCATCATCATTAATAGTTCTCGGGTTTTCCTTATGACTCTCGAGCTCTATCCTAGTACCGGAATCATCTTCTTCAACTAATACAACATATGCATAACATGCTACTCATGCACCCAGAATACTTGGAGAACTCTTTTAGACTCATATGCATAACATTGTTCTCAATTTGTATCCTACAACAAGTTCGTCAACTGATACAACATCAACTGCTGATATTCAACATCAATTTTATTTGACAATGAAGGGAAATCTTCAAGATCAAGCAGCCGATCTAGAGTTGTGGGAAATTCTGAAAGCCAAGTTTGAAAAGTCCTAAATATCAGCCGTATCATGTCAAACAAATGCTTTCCGCAGATAATGTCACGATGATCCTTCTCAAGATAATGCTCCTCCTAAGGGGGAGAAAGGAGTGAAAAGGAAAATGTTGAATAAAGCAACAATAAGATAAGTATGAAATAATATGTTCTTTCACTTCACAAGATACACGTTGTTCCATTTCTAAAAGAAGATTTGGAAGAAAGGATGAATCGTTAGGTTCAAAAAGAGTTCAAGACTTTCAACGAAGAAGCACAGTTATCAATTCAACATTGGAAAGATTCATGGCATAAGAGAGGATACAAGATCAACCAAAGAAGAGTCAGAGATAATCTAGAAGAATATTTCTCCAATCACAAGATTGATGAAGTTGTCAGAGTCACTACTAAACAATAGCATGGTTAGATTTCATGCAACAAATCATTATGATAGGAGAAAACATTAAACCATATTGCTTTTCTGAGGCTGACTTCTAATATCTAAACAAGAACGATATTGAAGATATGTACTACCTCTGCCTAAACAAGAAAGTTAACTACCTTGAGAACAAGTTAAGGAATTCTTTGATGACGTTCATTAGGAGCTGTGTAATCTGGGAGAGAGTTCATGACTTTCAGTTGGAAATAGAAAGCTACCAGATCAAGGTCAACTTAACTGCACCAACATTGATATTCTCTGGTATTGAAGCACGTGATCCTTACTCTATAGTAGATAAACTAACTACGAGTTTAATTTACTTAAACTGCAAAGAAGAGAAAAGGGTTATGTATTTGGTAGAAATTGTAATGTTTTGTGATGCTACGCCAGAAAGAGTCTTGAAGGAAGTAAAGCTAAAGATCTTTGAGACTGAGTTTTAGAAGAAGCCACCACTGAAAGGTGAATTAGACCTTGACATAATGAAATCATTCGAAAGAGAAATAACAAAGCGTATAAGGCATTGTGAGGAGATGAGAAGGTGGGATTCGTTCATGAATGGAAGACCAATTCTACCAGCGATGAGGCACCAGTAATAATCAACCCTTAAGAGAAGATTGTTAGGAATAGAAAAAGTGTTTATTATTAATAAAGAATTGGTCATGTATAGAATATTATTTTAGTTTCTATTTATATTGTAATAAGTCAAACTTGCTCAAACTTAAGTAAATATTAACCAAGTTAGACAAAGATAGGAAAATAGAAGGATTAGCCAATAAGTATAAATACCCCTTACTAGAGGTATTTACACAAGTCTTTAACATTTTGTTATCTCCTCTCCTCTCAACCTCCGTTATCTTTTCCTTTGTTCATGAAAACATTGAAAATAATGAAAACTACTCTCTAGTCTCCTCTCTCTAATTCTTACACCTTTCGTATGATACTATATGCAAACATGACATATAACAGAAGCGCCACACCCATTTGAACAAAATGGCTATATTCAACGCATAGAAACTCGACACACCTAAACCTCCTTTCTCTTTAGAGGCCAACATTTTACTCCATTTTACCTATATCGGCTTCTTACCATTTTGATAAACACCATTGAAAAAATGACAACGAATAGATTTCATTCTCTATAGAACCTTTATGGGAACTTTGAATAATGGCATATGAAAAATGGGCATCGAACCTAAGATCGTCTTTAGAAGCGTTAATGTAAATGGTTCACCGACATATGTAAATATTTCTCTTTCGTAAGGTGTCATTAAAAATGATCAAGTTTCGGCCAGGTTTTGTAAAAAAAAGGAGTTAATAATTGTATAGGTTCATCAAAGGCCTCTTGACCCAGCGGTATATGAGTGGTTCACTAACCAAAAGGTTGTGGGTTTATGGTAATAGCTGGAAACTATTAACACACTATTAATGCAAGTGGAAAATCGGGTTGACCTAGGCGGGTCTAATCGGGTTTTGAAACTATAAAACTCGCTTTAATTTAACTCATTTTTTTTATCGGGACTAGTTGAATCGCCTGAGTCACACCGGGTTTCAACATCATGTTTAATCGGATAATCCCCAAATCCTCAAAATTTTATAATTTTTCGTTTATAACCCATAAACTTTTTTATCACTAAAATTATATGTCGCTATAAAATTCTTTGCTATGCACGAGTACTCGTCTAGTATATGTAATGTATATACATTGTTTTTAGTATGTGAAGAAAGTTACGGGTGTTTCATGTTTCAATTGATTATTTCTAAATTCAAAAGTTTAGATTCATAATTAGGGTGACAAAGTTTGAAAAATACGGAGTACATAAATTTCAAAACCTTTTGTAATCATAACTAGGTTATGAACTTTGTAATATGATGTTGGGCCAATTCAGAGTCCAATGATCCATGCCTATATTTAAATAGAATTTAAGCTAAGTGTTAAAGAACCTATGATTATTAGACTCAGAGGTATTGAAGACCAGCTGAGTGCAAAGCATCAGCTGGCAATAAAATGACTCTCTAAGTACAGAGCCCTAGAGAACAACATTAGACATATTCAAGTCAAAGACATTGTTAAGGAAGTCGAAGATTACTTGAATACATACTCGTCAGCTGGGATGGATATCAGCTAGTATGTAGAAGGAATACGCTGAGGTTTTAAGAAGAGTCATAGGTGGCAATACTCTGACTATTCTATTACCCTTTGAAGAAGAATAAGCTGAGCTTAAAGTTTGTTCTCTAAAGAAGGTGGGAAACTTAACAAGTGTTTATGGTGGGATAAACATCGGTTTAAGTTAAAGCCTGTACCAAGTACGAAGTTAGTAAAAGTAGTGAACACTTGGCAGAACTGTTCACTAAAGTATGGGCGGGTAGTTTCCAAGAATGGACGTGCATTAAATACCTCATATGTCCTCCAATAGATTCTTGACACGTTGCAACTACCCCCACTAAGGACACAACCTCGTATTAGTATAAATAGAGAATGTAGAGTAAATGCTATCGCTTTTATTGTTGTTATTATTATTGCATTTACTCCTTTGAACTTAACAGAGGTCAGTTGTCTCTATTAGTTGTCTAGATAAGTTCGCTTGTAAACTTGATTCCTCAATCAAGTTTACTTGTTCAAAAGGTAATCATACATTGTCATTCAACCTGTGCGATCCATAGCACATTGTAATACTTTGATTCTTTTCAATAAAGCATTACACGATTGAAAAGTTATTACTTGTGTTATTTGATTATTGTGATAAGTGCTATGTTCTATAATAGACATTGAATTGGTACTTTTAATTGGTATTAGAGTAGTGTCGAGTCATAAAACCTTTAAGAAACTGCTTTTTGCTTTAAAACTACTTAAGATTCTATCATGTATGGAACCGTACCACCTATCCCACCACCACTAGGAACTGGTACTGGCAGTCTGAGTAACTCTAATGTTAATAGGGTTAACATGATGCCTAATACCGAGACCACCAACGCTTCACCTACAATCAATGTATCTCGAAGTGTTGATGATGATCTTCTTCTTCCTCAACTTCTTGATTCTAGAGGAGGATCTCATATCACAAATGTTCCTACATTTGATAAAGATGACTTCACAAGTTAGAAAATAAGGTTTTTGGCATTTCTTGATGGCCTTGAACCTTATCTAATAACAACTTTAGAAGATAGACCATTTGTTCTAATGTCAAACTTGTCCACTCCTGCTAATCCATTGCCAAAACATCAAAATCAATGGCCAAATGCTGAAAGTCGTCTTGCTAACCAAGATAAAAGATTAAAAAGTATAATTATTGGGTGTTTACCAAATGATGTTATGAAATTTGTCATAAAATATAAAACTGCAAAAGAAATGTAGACTGAACTTTGCTTAGCCTATGAAGGACCATCTAACACTAGAGACACCAAAATTGCTGCCTTGAGGCTTAAGTTTAATGCTTTTAAGGCACTTGAAGGTGAGAAGGTCAATGGTACTTATACTCGACTAAAATGTTTGTTAAATGACCTCAAAAATAATAGGGTGATCATTTCTCAATCTAATTTCAATGCCACGTTTGTTAACAGCCTACCAAGAAAATGGCTGAGTATGAATCAAACCTAGAGAGCCAACAACTCTATCAAAAATGATAGTCTGACTGCTCTCTATGGCAAATATCATTATGAGGAAGGTCTGATTGATGATATTTATGCATCTGAAACACAAAGATTTACCATTCAGACCTCAAGCTCAAAAGCCTTGATTTTTAACAATCATTTTCAAGACAATGACTCAGATGTTGAAGAAGATAACAGAACCAGCAATAAATTCATGGCAGATCTGAATGCTGAGTATCATGAAAGAGCTCTGCTGGAAAATCAGAAGAGGTTCTACAAAAGGTCTAGGAGGGTGGGGTCAGCTAGGAAACCCATGGACAAATCTAAAGAGACATGTTTTGCTTGTGGGAAACTTGGTCACTTTTAAAAGGTTTATCCTTCAAACAAAACCTCTACTCCCTCATATCCTTCATCAAATACCTCTTTCAATAAACCTAAACCCTACACACCTTCATTCACTCCAAACACTTCTCAAAACTCATCAATTTCTCAAAAAGACTACAAATGAAAGTACAAGGGACTGAAAGCTAAAATGGATGTCTTATCTCAGAGGATTGATGAACTGCCAAAAGGGAAAGATAATAAAGGAAAGGTTGACAAAAGAAAAGTGATAAGGGGTTGGTAGCCGAGTTATTTGATTGGGATGATGAATATGTGTCCACAGAGGACGAAGGGACAACAAAGTTCAAGGCCTTCATGGAAATTGCAGATGATGAGCCATCAGTGGGAAAAGGTGATGCATGATCTGGTCAATGGGTAGACATTACCATGAAAAAGGTATACAGACTTTTGTCTATGACTGATAATGAAGAAAGAAAACATGTTTTAGACTACACTCATGTTGATCTCTAATATGTGGAAGATCAGAGAAATAATATAGTTAATAATTTTAATGCTCTAAAACTAGATTTAGCTCTTCACAAGTCAGAATTATATAACTTGAAAAATATTGTGTCTATTAATTGCTCTCTTTAAAACGAAGTCATTAGAGTTAATCTAGAAAATGAATCTCTAAAGGATGAGATCTCTGACTTCGAAAAGGTCATTGAGAAATGGACCTGTAGCAAAGTCACCTTGGACCAATTTCTCTCTAAGCAAATACCTGGCAATATTGTCAAAGCCCTTGGAAGAAAAGGTAGGAGAAAAGAGAACAACTTAAAGGAAGTTCTTTTTACCAAGGCTGATGTATCCACATCTAAGTCTACTCTTATGATCACCTCTGACTTAGAGGATGACAGTAACAATTAGGTACCTTTGCCCCCTTTTCCTAAGTTAACTGGGGCAGAACCATATGGTGCTTCAAAAAGTCTTATTTCATTGTCTGACCTTACTACTAACATGGCTGATTTGACATATAATATTGCCTCTAAAAAGATCAAAAAATCTTCTGATAAAGTGTCACAAACCTATGTCATTAAGAAAAAGACAGAACCTAAGCATCCAGTTGTCTAAATCTCTTGCCCTGATAAGAATGCTCTCCCATCAACTAAGAAACTTATTTTAACTCTGATGGAAGAAGTAAAAGGTATTAAGAATCAAATTCTAATCCCTTTAGACACTTCTTCATCCGTTTCTCAGGCCAGTAGTTCAAAGACCCTAAGGCAAAAGGTTTGGTATGGACCATGCAAACACTGTGGGATGAAGAATCATCTCTCTGATAATTGCTACACAAAACCCAAGTGTTATACTTATGGTTCATGCTCTCACACTACCAAGGAACACACTAAACAAACTACTGTTAGGAAATATTTAAACAAACTGAAAGGCCAATCCACTTCTAAACCCACACCTGCTAGAATTAATAAGATGTCCAAGATATTTGGTGAGTGTAAATATTGTGGGTCTAACAAACATCACCCAGATGACAGTGAATTCTACACAGGGTGTGAAATTTGTAGAAGCATAGCTCATGAGATAGCTGATTGTCCTAAGAACCTAGGAAACAGTAGGAAACAAAGGGTTGCTATCAAGCAATCAGAACCCACTAAAAAGTAGGTTCACAAAAGAAACTAATATGTGTAAGAATGTCTGTGCAGTATTACCTAAAGATGTCTATATGGTATCTAGATAGTGGCTGCTCTAGACACATGACAGGAGTGAAACAATATCTGCACAGATATTCAAAAGAGTCTGGTCCTAAAGTGGTATTTGGAGATAACTCTTCAGGTGACACAGATGTATTGCTCAGTTAACTATAACGGAATCACATTCACCAAGGTTGCTTATGTAAATGGTCTGAAACACAACTTAATTAGCACCAGTCAGCTGTGTGATGCCAACTTCAAAGTGCTATTTACAAAGTCTCAGGGAACCATTTTCAATGAAAAAGATGAAGTTGTTCTCATTGCTCCTAGAAGAAGAGATGTTTATGTTATTGCCATGTCATCTTACAACACAGACATCAATGCTTGTTTCTATGCCAAAGCCTCTCTAAGTGTTAATTGGTTGTAGCACAAGAGACTCTCTCACCTCAACTTCAAAACCATAAACAACCTTTCAAAATATAACTTTGTCTCTGGAATTCCCTCTCTGACCTTCTCAAAAGACAAAAACTACTCAGCTTGTGAAAAAGGGAAGCATCGCAGAGCAACATTCAAAATCAAGAGGTCATTTTCCATCAACAAGTGCTTACATATCCTACACATAGATTTGTTTGGACCTTGGTATGCGTTTAATTACACATACCTTTTACCTAATAAATTGACCCTAAACGACCAAAAACGCACATAAAATGCCATAAATATGCTTGTTTTTTGTGTTTGTACTGTGCAGGTACCGGATATTCACTAAAGGACAAAAAACAAAGCCAAACCCGACAAAACCGAGAGCGGAATTGGAAAGAGCGTGAAAAACCGAGGCCAAGGGTACAAAAGGATTAAAAATGGAGCTAAAACGGACATTTCCGGATCGACTCAACAAAGCTTGTGGATTTAATGAAGTCAAAATCAAGTCAAAGTCAACCCCGAGAAATGGCATTGGAAAGAGCATCAAAAACCTAACCCGAAAACCTAAATTGTCCAAAATGGGTCCACCCGTACTCACCTAATGGGCCCGGGTCAGCCCACTTATATATTACACTTATTAAAAGCCCAAGTTTAATAAACCTTTTATAAGTCCCAGCCAAGACAAGTCTCGGCCCAACTGATTGTAAGATATAGCCCGACCCAGATTTGAAGTTCTAAATGATATCTGCTGTCCAACTTCGACCCAAGCTATCCAAGCCCAACATCCCAATTGTACTATGGCTTCTGTGTTACGCAAGATATAAAAAAAAGGGAGCACCAGGAATAGTGGATCACTTTCATTTTCATTTTTTACTTTTTCTTAGTTTGTAGACTAGTTTATTTAAATTAGTAAACTTTGTTATAAATCTTTGTTTAATTTATGATTTCATTCATTATTAGTTTATGTTTAAGCATTATAAATTTCAAATATTTATTTTAATATTTTAGTTAATCACTCTCTTTTAATCTAGTATTTACCGAATGAATTTAAAATGAATGATTCTTTTCATTATAAGAATGATTTAGTTGGTGCCTACCTTTTGTCAATTTCTTAATTAATTTTTCACTACTAGTTTTAAATTCTTACAAAATCACATATGTTCTTTGTTTTCATTTGGTAGCTACGTCATTTAGTTTTTGATAAACTTAAGATTCGCTTGTATGAGTTGATATTTTTTTTAGTCATTTGTTCTTTATTTAGGCATTAACAGAGATTGTGGGTACGATAGATTCATCGATGATTAATTGTTATTTATGGGTTAAGAATGAAGCTTAAAGATTTTGATATGGATTTTATGCTAATGGAACGGGTCTCATTTCTTCTCGCTATTTTTACACTTATCGTCTCACTTGGTATTTCTAATATTTTAACCTCTTTATTTTTATTATGTTAATTTTTATTGCCATGTTTAGTCTCGTTATGCTTATTATTGATGTTGGTGTAGCTTTATATATTATTGCGGATAAGTTTGTTATGGCTATTAGCGAATAGATTTTTATATATTTTTTTTAGGAATAGTGGTTAGAATATTGTGATTGATTTGAGGAAGTTGTTGTTGCTAGCTTATTAGTTATGTTTAGTGAGTAGTTTTATATATGCTTGTTAAGTGAGTAGCGACTAGTGATTTATGTGTGGATCAAAAAGAGTTTTGTTGATTAATAATTTTTGATTTATTTAGATTTCTTATTTGATTATTTTGAAGGGCAAAATCCCGATAAATAATCAAACATCAAATCTAGTAATTACTACCTTTATAAGAGATTGCTTTTAATAAAAACCAATGTTGTGAGAAAACAATTTTTTTTTAAACGGCACAATTCTTTATTTACTCTTTCTTTACACTTAATGATCTTTTCGCTTCACTTAACAAGCATATCTTTTATATATATTCTTATTCGTTTATTTGCTCGCTAATTGTTTTTAGTATTATATAGTTTAATATTTTTTTATATACTTAGTTAAATTTCAAAACCAAATTTTAAAAGATATTCAAGCATCAAATAAGGAACATAAACGTAAATCTTAATTCAATTCTTGTCGTGGATACGACACTCGGAAGATAGACTATTACTTTTCCTAAAGTAATTTTCTTATCTTACGGGGTATACTATATGTTATTACGACACGCGTTTGACGTTTATCAAAATGACGCCGCTGCCGGGGAGAGTTGTACGATTTTTACGTTGTGTTTTGTAGTTAGTGCCTTGGAGATCCTTTCTTCGAAAAGTTTATTTTCGTAATTATTAAAAAAAATCAAATATATAAAAACATTATCCTTAATTATCAATAAAAATCATTATCAATATAATGCTTTCAACTAAAGCATTATCATAATAAGTTCCCGAACAAAAGATTTAAAACTTGCCTTTGTGTCACTTGTGAAGTACGGCTCACCTTTAATTGATAAACAAACTATAAGAGGGGTATAAGGAGGGTTGTTCCGAGGAACTACGACCCGAAAGGAGAAGGTTTTTAATAGCTTCGCGCTTTCCCGCTCCTCCGCTCCTTTATGCGTTTGTCTTTTAGAGAGCTACCGTGAAACAAGTTGATTATTGGTTTAAGTTGTCTTATCTCATTTTGTCCGTTAAAAAATATGTTGCTTAAAAAACTCGAAAAGCCAAAAATAATCTTCTTTTTTTTCTTATCCATTTAATTCTTTTCTTAACCCTCAATCGTTTAATTCTTATGGCGTCACTCGATCATCGTTTGAATCCCTTTTACGCGATTAAAGAGTGTTCATCTTGTGGAACTTTGCACACTAAAAACTGTGGTTGTTCAAAGGGAGTCTTAAAGACAAGATTCTTGTTCCCATACCCTACTTGTCTCAACGACCCCTTAAAATTGAAAAAATTTGTCTCGATTGTGGAGACCCGGTTAATGGTCTATATTGTCGACAATGTGCTCTAATACGAAAGACATTAGAGGAAGTTTTTCAAGATTTCCAAGACACTTCCAAGTCATCCGATGACGATACTAACTTTGTTAATCAAGAGCCATTCATTGTCAAACAAGGCCCTGGTGTAAATTCTTCACAAAGTACTCCACAAATTAACCACAATTGTTGTTACGAGTATGGTGATTCGTTAGATGGAATCTTTTGTCAACAATGCACTTGTAAGTCTTGTCGGAAAGGTGCTCATATTGGTTATAATTGTCCACCGCAAATTCTGATTATCTCTAATCCGGAACTATGCTACAATCAAAACCTTAATGAGATCCTACAAAATTTGCAAACTTTACAACAACAATGTCTTTTGGGTACGTGCCAACAATGTGGTTGTAATGAATATGATGGAGTCTGTTTCTATTATACTATTGGAAATGGAACACCAATCAATTTTTCAACTCCGTACTCTTCTAACAATTCTCCAAGTGTTGCAAACCATCCTCCACAACCCTAATACGTACCATACTCTTGTGAGTTATGTGGGAACCATTCTCATTACGGTTACGATTGTCCACCTCAAGTCCCGTTTATCTACAATCAGGACCCGTGTTTCAATCAAAGCTTTGATTATTTTCCATAAACTTCACCGAGTTTTCCACAACAATATCTTTGTTGTAAAGATTGTGGGGGTCCTCATGAGACTTTTCAATATCAACCAATGAATGAAGACTATTATCATGAGCAAAATTCTTGCTATGATTCTAATTCTTTTGGTTTTGACCAATTTCAAATCCCGCAATATACCGTCAATCATCTAATCTCCAATGTTCAAAATAGCCTTTTCAATGCTCAAAATGAGTTTCTCAATTCTCAAAATAAGCTTATGGAGTAAATGACATCCGTATGTGATATGGTTGGTCAAATTATGCAAAAGAAGGAAGAAGAAAGGCGAATTACGGAAGAGCAAGCGGCTAAAGATCGATATTAGAAGATTCCCATTTGTTACGATGATGATGATGACTATACCATTGCAATCACACCCGTCTTACCAACCAAGGAGCCCGTTAACTCTCTAAGTATGGGGGACGAGCATCTTGACACTATTCTGGCAACGGAATCGGATGAAGTAATAAAGTCTAGTGTTGAGGACCTTGTCCCAATCCCAAGTGAGTCCGAGGGTATTCCTGATAGTATGTGTGATGTGCCTCTTTGTAACAATCCTACCCCTCTTAAAGCTTTCAAAGAACATTCTGAGACTATCATCGATTCCCACGATGATTCTACTTCGAGTGATGATGATTCTTATGAGAACATTGATTATGTCAATGCATCACCTCTCGATGCTGAGATCGTCAGCTCAGAGGTGGTGAAGATTGTTATCTCAGAAGTTGGAGGGATTGATACCGATATTCTTCTAACAATCAAAGACGATATCCTTCGTGAAAAATTGTTGAATGTCAATCTTCTTATTGCTAACATCGAAGCATTAAAAGATAATCCCGCTCCATCTTCCGATATTATGACTAAGTCTTCCTCTATATCTCTTAACCTTTTCTTGGAAGAGACTAACACCTTTGATAATTCTTTAATCGAATCTTTCTGCTTTGATTTGGAAGAGAATAGTAGTGGCAGTACCACTACCCGTTCTGATTATTCTCTTCCGGATTATGAAGCTTTCTATTCTGAAGACAATCATATTAAAGAAAAGAGTAGTGGCAGTACCACTACTCATGCTGATTTTTCTCAATATGATTCGTTCATCTTTGATCTTTCGATCAATCCCTTTCCTCCTGCCGATAGGAGTGATTTTTATCATGAGGAGTTCGCCGATGAACTCGCTCACATCATATCTCCAGCGGAGTATGATTGTTTCTGCTTTAAGATTGAGCCCGAGCTGAGCAATCTTACTATGGATGTGGTGGAGGATATTCTCCCAACAAGAGAACCAATAGTTCATGTGCCTAATGTTTTGCCCACCCATCCCACCCTTCACCTGGATTTGGATCTCATACTTTTTAGTGAACCTCTCTTCGCTTATATTGTATGGATCTTTCTTCCTTTTCTCACGTATCTAGTTGCTCCTCCATATCTTCTCTCTTGTGGGAATGAAGATACCATTTTTGACCCCGGCATCTCTATTTATCATTCTTTTATGCCGGATGTATCTCATCGAAGTGGAACTTTTATGAAATTCAATGTTTATCCAAACCACTTAAATGAAAGTCTGATGGAGATTTTATCTTCCGCTTGCTCCCCTATGGACCAATGAATTCGGGGTCGAATCGAGCTTGTGACTCGGTTAAAAAAAACAAGGCGCTTCGTGGGTGGCAACCCATGCTTATCCATTCTATCTTCTTTTTATTTGCTAATAAGTGTTTTGTGTGTTGTGTTGAGACTCGCCTCTTCCATTATTCGTGTTTTGTATTTTGTGTTTTATTGTCCAGGATTGCCCGGATTCTGAAGCCTCTCGTGCTCGCGGTTTTGTCCTTCGATCACAAGAGCTTCACATCCTCAGCTTCATTTTGGGAATCCGATATCTAAATCTTATCGACTAACATTTATCTTTAGCATAATTCATAAACGGCTTAGGATTTACGTATAAACCCTTCGTAAAAACATTGAGGACAATGTTTTATTCTAGTATGAGGGGGGATATTCGATTTGATTGTGCCTGTAGCCGTTGTTTTCGCGTAATCCCGTTTTTACCACCAAAATTTCAAAAAAATGAAAAAATTTAAAAAATTTTCAAAAATAAAATAAGTGTTTTGTCACAATTTTGACTTTTTTGCTGGGTAGAATAAGAGTAAATTTTGACTCGATCGAGCGTGTTGAGCTCTAGCTTGTTCCTTAACCATTTAATAAACGAAAGTTTATTAGGCTAAGCATTCGCGGATCCTTTTATTGAGGATTTTAAATTTGCGAAGAACGGAAAATGATAGTATTACTTACAAGTAGAATGCTAAAAATTGACTCGCGTATTCTTACTCCAAGATTCGTCTAAAACTTATATGAAACTTGTGGCCTTATTATTCTCCCATTAGCTGTCTAATCCACCTAATCATACTGCCTCAATCTAATTCACTAAGTACAATCTAATGTTTATTAAAAAAGCTTCAAATTTTTGTAACTTGATCCTTTAAAAGCAGAATTTTTTCTGATCTTGAATAATTATGAAAGTTAAAATGCCAAAACGAAGCATGAATGAAGTATGAATGCAAAAAGTCGCTTGAATATGAAATATATGCCAATAAAAAAGAGCATACATATTTGATTATATGGAAACAAGTAACAAGATGTTTCCGTGATATCCCACTGTCTCCGCCAACCACAGAGTGGAGGGGTTCAAACTAAGACATCTTTACTTCTAGGGAATTTGGTGTTTTGTGATATCCACATAGGAAGCGAGGTTAGGTGAGGGTTCAAACTAAGACCACTTATCCTTAGCCAATTAGGAAGAAGGTTTTTTGTGATTCCTCACTACGCTAGAAAACGGGGTGTTTTTTTCAAACTAAGAACATCGGTCGTTGGTTGTGATATCCTACAAGGAGCGAGGCCTAGGTAGTGTTACAAACTACAGAACGCATTTCCTAGCTTTAAGAACTTATGATATAATGGATAAAATGTTGCAAAAAGTATCACATTAATTTTCGCTCATTAAATCAAGTTCACACAAGTTCCTAAATAAGTTTAGCTTTGAGTCATGATTTCATGCTTGAATCACGACTATGGAAATAAGTTGATCTATGGTTGAGTTGAATTGAGTACACACATTTAAATCATACATTCATGTTGGGAGTTAAAAGTTCACAAGTCATAAGTATGAGTGCTTAGCATTTAGACTTATATTAACATGATCTTGTTTAATTGCTTGGTTTGGAACTAGTGAAAAATCGGGGACGATGAATTTATCCGACAGGACATCCGTAGATTACTCTATGGGCGTTTCTCATTCTATGATCCCAATGTTGATTTAATAAAGGAAGTCAAACAGGTAGTCAAGAAAAGAAAAAGGAAAATCCAAAAATATTAGGGATAGTTAGTGTATGAATAAAAAATGGTGAAAACAGGACTTGTCGAAGCTTTTGATTCTTTAGTTTCCCTTGACGAACACTTTGCTACTTTTCAAAGTATTATAGTCCGGAGGGGATTGAAAAACTTAGTTTTACCGTCAAATGTTTTACTGTCAAGACGATTGCGTGAGGACACGGCAATACCTTAGTATGGGGGATTTTGGTATGTGCTTAATTACACATACCTTTTACCTTTAAAAACGAGCTAAAATAACCAAAAACAGACTTAAAATGCCAAATATACGCTTGTTTTGCTAATTGTATTGTGCAGGAACGGATAACTAAGAAAAGGACGAAAAACAAAGCCAAAACGACAAAACCGGACTCGGAATGGAAAAGACTGTGAAAGACAAAGCCAAATCGAAGCCGAAAAGTCAATCAAGTCAAAAAGTCAACAGAAACAGGTGCAACTGTCAAAGTCGAAAAGTCAAACCCAGACAAATCCAAAGTCAACATGTGAAGGAAATATAAGTTTGAGGTTTTAAAATTGCAAACCCTAAACTAGTATTTAGAAGAAGAAATGAGACAAATAAAGAACAGAGGGCCAAGCTATCAATAGGGGTAAGATAAACTACAAGTGAAAACTGTCCAAGTCCAAAAGACTTGTACCACCGAACCAAGGGACGTGTGGGTGTAAGTAAGTGAAATAACCCTTGGGAGATCGTTTTTTTTGCCAAGTCCCCAAAAGGTTATACACACAAGGACGAATTTAGCAATCACAATATATCCTACAATGACCGACTTGCCAAATGGGTAAACTTATACCCTGTCACCCCAACACCTTTTCCCGCCATTTTTGGAACCCAAACCATACGGGTTATCGCACTCAAACCTTTTAACGCTGTAAACCTCAATTTCCATGGAAAAACCCTTCCCCCCCTCCCACTAAACCCCGATCCCTATTTGCAATCCCACTCTTTTCAAGATTGATCCAACGGCTGTGATAATTGATTTTTGAAGATTGAAGGCCAGGATTTGTTTGCTCTCCCCCTCTCACACAACAAACACAAAGCCTCAGTTATAAAAGAAGAGGAAGACAGAAGAAAAGAGTAGTTAGTTAGTTTTTTTTCAGTTTGTAATTTCCCGTATTTTTAAGCTCTTTCTTTTACGTTTTTCAAATTTGGTTTTAATTACTTGTACTTGGTCTCTTTTATCTCGTACTTAATCATTTTAAGCAATATAATTCAGTTTTTAAGTTTCAAGTATTTTTCATTTCAAAATTTAAGGTAATATACTCCAAAAAGCTCTAATAAGCTCATTAGAGCTTATACTTGTTCATAAGCTTCAATTCAGTTAAAAACTTGTTAGAAGTCAATTACTTACTATTCTTGTCAATTTAAATCTAAACATGAATCCACTTGAGTTCATTTTGGTGCATTTTGGAAAGCAACAAGGAGTTAATAAGCACCTCAAAAGCTTATTAAGCTTTTAAGCATTGTTTAGAGGTTTAGGGAAACCAATTAGGTTCATGATTTGTGAGCACTCACTCTACAAGATGTGTGCTAAGTACAGAACAACAAAGTCAAGGTTTAAATTCTCATTTCTAAGTATCATTAATTAGCTTAACTAGGTTTGCTTATGTTTTCCATTTTGCTTTTATGTAATATCTCAACCATGCTTGAATAGTTGTCCTTTTTATCTGCTTAACGTTTTCACTACTTAGTTGTGTGTTGAATTCCTCAATTCCTTTAAAACTGTCATAAGTAGTGCATAATACACCAAGCTGAGAAATAGCCTTTTCTTTTTAATAACTAGACTTTTACTGTTCCAAATAGCTTATTAGGTTAAATTTAGTTGAGGTTGCTAAAAAAGTTTTAGCTGCTTTAGTTTTTAAATCAGTTTTCTTAAGCTCAAAAGTTGGACAGTGTTACATAAAGGGTGTTTTGGCATAAGCCATAAAACGGGTCAAACAAGCTTTGCAGGGGTTGGACCACTTAGTTACTTTGAGCTAAAGTTTTTAAGCTTGCCTAAAGCTGTTTTATCAACAAGTTCATATTAGTTGAAATTGTTTTCAAAAGTTTTATAACACCTTGTGTTAACTGTTGGATTTTTAGAAAACACCACAAGTGCTTATTTAGTTAAGCACTTGTGGTTTGAGTTTGAGTATCAAAAAAGAGTGTATTTTTGTGTGTGTTAATCAAGCTGCAAACACCTTTGGTCTTTTGACTTTGTTAAGTTCAATAAAGTCACCAAGTGAATGTTTATACCAGTTTTTAAAAAGAACCATAAGCCTATTTTTACACTTACAAAAAATCGCAGTTTTAAAATTGCGTTTTAGAAAGTAAAATTGATTTGAACAAGTCCCTTTCATAGGAAACTCTAATCTGAATTAGCTTATTCTTTTTAACATAGGACTTATTTTTACAGCTTTTTTAAACAAGCTGTCAAATAGGCCCCTAGTATTAAGCTTATAATCTCCCCTGGTGCAGAAAGGGAGATTTTAAGCCTCTTTAACGTGTGCATTTAAAAGAGTGCCAAGCCCAATTACAGGCTTATTTAAAGAGCCCATAATGCTCTTTAAGTAAGTACCGTAGAATTTCAGCCCCTTAGTGAGCTTATCTGTATGGCTTATTTTTTAAGGCCCAACAAGCCTTTTTTATGGACAATGTTTTTATATTTTTGGTTTTTCTTTTGTTTTTATATGATAATTATACTAATAAAAGAAAATGAAAAATATTTTTGTACTTTTTATATTTTTATAGAAGAAAATATTCACAGATTCAAACACAAATTGTCAAACGTAACGATAATCGTTTTCACAGCCTCCCCGGCAACGGCGCCAAAATTTGACTCGCGTATTCTTACTCCTTTTTACATATAAATAAATATAAATATATAACAAGGATCAAAATCCACAAAATCAATGAAACCGGAAGTAGTATAGAATATTTCCGGGTCGTTATGTCCCAACGAGGCTTGAATGGAAAATCGAATGACGAATTGATAATCGATGTTTGAATATGACAAGGAAATGATTGGGCAATAAACCTAATAGGCAAATGCACACAAAGATAAGCAAGGAAAACAAGCTAGAACAAGCATAAAAGCTAGAAATGGTAAAAACACTTAAAACTTTTAAACTAAGACACAAATAAGCTCAAATACTAACCACAGTACTAACAGTATTAACTATCAGTACTAACTTGGAGTTAGTACCGCTAGCTTTAAGTTAGTACTGTTAGCTTAGAGTTAGTACTGCTAGCTTTAACAAAACACAATGAAACAAGAAATAAGCAGATAAGCTAAAACAGATATTTAACCACCCCTATTAAGCACTTGGGCATAAGAATAAGCAACTAGAATAAACTAGAGTGGCGAATAAGCTGAAAAACTAAAAACTGATAAACTCTTAAAAATATTTTTAAAAGGCAAACAAGCTTAAACAATCTCTACTAAAGACAGTAAACGAAAATGGTTTAATCTACTCTAAAAAGCTAAGGAAATCTTAAATAAGCAAAAATAATAAGCTGATAAGCTAAAATGAACTCAACAGTACTAACAGTTTTAACTACCGGTACTAACTTAGAGTTAGTACCGCTAGCTTTGAGTTAGTACTGCTAGCTTTAAAAATCCAGTATGCTTGTTACAAACACCTTATAGTTTTCAAAAATCATTTTTATCTTTTATTTTTAAGCCTGATCTTGATCCTGTTTGTTAAAAATGATTATCAAAGTAAACAAATTAAGGCACTTATAGCAGATTTAGTCAATAATAAGCACTTAATAAGCTAAATCAGTCTTAACTAGTATTAATAATCTTACTACCACAGTACTAACACAGAAAGTGACAACAAACTTGTTTTTAACTAACTACCAAAAGCAAGATAAGCACTTAACATCGTAATAAAGCATAAAAAGCAATATAGGTAAACAAATAAGCATAATAAGCTGTTCCTACAGTAATTAAGCAAAATAAGAAAATAAAAAACTACAATTCCCTTGCTCAAAATAGGGTTATAAACAAAGAATCTACAGCTCTTGCTTGTGATAAAACATGCTAGTAGTGTCCATAAGCCATCAGAACTGGCTTATCATCCATAAGCTATGATGTATTTGAGGTGAGTATCTTTTTTTGGTTTTTCTAACTACAAACTTAACTCCTTTTATAACTTTACTGCAAGTAGGTTCAAATTAACCCCTTATAAAAGCTTTTGAACAAATTTTCATAACAATTTAACAATTTACTACTCGGAATTATAAATTAGGATTTTAACTTTAAAACTCAATACTACATTAATTGCTTAAGGAAACAGATACAATGCTTAAATTAAAGACATAATTTATAAAATTACTTAAAAGATTAAAATTTTAAAAACCTAGATGCCTTTCATGGCTTACAAGATGGCCTATTTATACCAGAAACTTTCATTCTTGGGTCTTCCAACTGTGCTTCTTTTGTGAGAGCTTCACTAGGCATTTTTGTTGTGTGAGGGACTTGATAAAAGTAATCTCAGCCATTCAATCTTCTTGTGCTTCTTTTTGAGTCAATCTAGCCATTGAAATTACTTGGAAATGGTGAGGGATTGCCAACATGCATTATAAGCTGGGGGGAGATAGTGGAGAGGGGAAATGTTTTATCAGGGTGTTGAAGGTTTGCAGGTAAAAGTGGTGAAGGGAACCGTGAGTGGTTTCTTGGGTTTAAGTTGGGCAGGAAAAAATGTTTTGGGTAAGTTGGCTGCCTTTCGGCCCCTCATCTCTTATAACTTAATTGTAGACTTCGCCCTTTTATGATACAACTTTAGAGGTTTGGCAGAACTGGCCCCTAAAGTTATACTTCACCCGGTATGCAATTTCAGCCCTTGTAATACAACTTGAGATTTGGCAATTTTAGTCCCTTAAGTTGTATTTTCTTCATTTGACTTTAGACTTTTTTGGGGTTGACTTTCCTGTTGACTTTTTGACTTTGACTGACTTTGGCTTTGATTTGACTTTGTCTTTTCCATTCCGTGCTTGGTTTTGTTTGTTTTTGGCTTTCTTCTTGTCCTTTTCTTGAATATCCGTTTCCTGCACAATACAAATGCAAAACATACAAATACAATGTATTTTTGGTACGTTTTTAGTCATTTAAGTCCGTTTTTGATAGAAAATGGTATGTGTAATTAAGCACATACCAGTAGTTAAGTATGAAAACAAGTTTAAGTTGTTAGTTAAAACCCATTTTAAAAGCTTAAAAGATTTATAATTTGAGTTCTTTAAAATTTGCCATTTTATTTTTAAATGTAAATATTTAGGGTTTAGAAAAGTAAGAATTTTAAAACAGGTACATTCTTGACACTATGGGTTCAAATCAAGAAATTTGAAAAAATATTCTTATTTACACGGGAAATTTTCTAATCAAAATAACATTTATCCAAGTTAAACCATTCGTTCAACCACGTGTATGAATTTATTAACATGTTTTGTAGTCTCAAAATCAATATTCCATGGTTTCAATAATCAAGTTATATCCAAAAATCTACAACATTTAATTTACATTGTAAAAACTCATTTACATTGTCGTCATACTTACAATTACCGACACAATAAGTTTCATCACGCAACCATCACGTTTTACTTCTTAGTATAAATTTTGACTTTTAATTCGTACCACATCATTTCTTAAATTGTACATAAGAAAATTTTGTACTTAAAATCTTTGGACTCATAGCCCCATACAAAATAATTAACCCATGTATTCCACAAGTATAACCACACACATCTCCATTCCTTTGCATCATAAGCAACATAGAGATTGTATACATAAACCAATTTTCGTACCAAGATTAACTAAACTATTACACTATCAAAAAACAATATCCAGGACATCATGTCCAAATCCATAATCCATAATACAAATCGTGGCTTCGAGGCCACTATACCCAAGAAATAATAGTCTAGAATCCTAGTACATAAAATCTAAGTATAGGTCGAAAATGATATAAGGGCTGCGGTGTTTACATCAGAAAATACACCTTGGTAGCGAGACCTTGCTAACTGGCACTAGCAATTTAACACTATACAAAATAGGTTATCGCACCTTAATAAAAACAAAATCCAACAACTAAGGAGGTCCAGGAATCCTCTTCTCCACATCGGCCAAGCGCTTGCTCATAGTCGCAATCATCTGCATCAACCCATACTCTCTTTCAAGAACACTAATCATCTCAGCACTGAGCTGCTCAATCTGTGCATCCCGGTCCTGCACCATATGAATCAGAGTCTCCTGAGTATACCCCTCGAGGTATCACTTCGTGTCCATATCTCTCCAACAACAGCTCCAATAGCCGTCACCGCGTCCCTCACGGTATCCACACGCGTCACCAACACATCATGCCGAAATCCCACGTCATCCATGCGAGTATCCAACTCCTCGATAGTACTCGGGGGTCTCACATCGGCAACAGTAGAAGATCCTCCCACCTCATGAACACTCGGCTCAGGAATAACTACCAATAGAGGTGGTGTAGTCTTCACAAGAGATGGGACAACGGGTGCCAACACCGGGTCCACGTGTATCGCAGAGTCGTCCATGTCAGAATCATCCAAAAGTACCTCAATTACGATATCATCATCGTCCACAGCTTGGAGATCAGGATCGTACTCCCCATCATTAGCACTAAATAGAAGCTCCATGTCCTCGTCACCACCGATCATGGGCACATCCATCGGCTCTGTAGGCCCCGCAATCTTCTCCGTCACGGGAGCAACTATCAGCTCAACAGGTTCTCTAACCTCCTCCACTAATGGAGCTACTACCTCTATAACTGGCTCAGACGCAGCAGTCGTCCTCAGAGCATGAATAGGCAAGTCGTCGGCTTCTAGCCACCCACCAGAGCCACTAGGGTTTTCGGTGTACCCCAGTGGTGGTCCAGGTGCAAACCCACCATAAGTCCACGGAGTCTCGCCATTAGGAAAATCAGAAACTCGGTCGAGTGTTCCAGACACATCCATGATACTACAAAAGAAACAAAACGAATATACAGTATACTTACATTAGTACATTATGGTTACATATAATAATCATATGAAAGAAAGAAAAATATAGTTTTATGTAACATATACATCAAATAAATTTTGACAGTACTTTGTTACATTATAGAAGAAATTATTCGTTTGCGAGTAGCGAATCTTGTCAAAGTATGCATATACGCGTAGTCGGACACCATGAGGTAAGTGCCGCACTTACTTATATATACATATACTCTTACTTATAGTTATTACTTATACCAAGTGGTATACACTTATAAGGCACATAACATACTTAAGGCAATCCTACTTGGCCTCAAAGGGTTGGAACGTTCTTGCGCGCGGATATCAGACATCGGTGAGAGACTCGTGAAATTATTATTTTTCTTTTTTTTCCAAAACAGTTGAAGTCTAAGTTTTGTAAAACGACTTAGTTCACTACAACTCATGCTCTGATACCAATCTGTAACACCCCCAAACTACGATACGCAGCGGAATACAACATTGGGGTGCTACTTCATAATACATGCACACGAGTCACGGTATCGACTTTAAAGAAAACGTGTTACTAATAAATTTTCATTAAAGATCAGTGTTACAAGATTGTCCCACTAAATTTTTCATAAAAACTTATTCTCATTAAGTTGCAAAGTGACAATTTGTCTTTTGAAAGCATTGTATCCAATGTACAAAGTTCACCAAGCTCACGTCCTTCGATATCCGCACTTCATCCCATCCAAATAAGCAAGCTTATACCTGAGATAATCATGCTAAACCGTCACAAAATGTTGAAGTTGAATCCATAGAGATTTATCAATGTAAATTTTCAAACATAAAGTATCGTTTATATTCGATCATATACATAACGATGTGGATCAAACACCGTTATAAGGGATTATTATAAGCCTCATGACATTGAACGTTACCATATCAATATGTTGGTGTCTATGTTTCCCAACAAGGTGTGCCCACTATACACCCTCGTTAAGTGCAAATTACTCTCTATACAACACATCCGTTGTGCTATTACCCGACACGAGATGATAGCTAGTCGTCACGGATTGGAGGAGGCACCCTCCAAATAGTACTATTCCATGTATAAGCATCTACCATTACTAGGTAGTTAACAATTCATGATTTCAGCAGGACTTTTTCATCAACGAGTTAAACTAACTTATAATAATCAAGGCTAGTAGCATACAATCTCCTTTGTGTTCTATTTTTAAAAACATGCATGGTATCTCCTTCGAGGGGTTTATAAAACATATTAAGTGTAAAAAATGGAGGCTTATGAACTCACATTCGATCGAATATCACAAATAATCAATCCGAATAAATGTACGTAACGATTAGGCAACAAAATGACATCTCGAGAAACGAACTATATCACGACCTATGTTGTTGATCCAGCCTTTGATTTGTGTTCTTTAATTGTAATAGTGTTTGTTTTGTATGAATCCCAAAATAACAAAGGGTGGACTTTGTTGGTATATCACAAGTGTATGGCGGAATCTTACACTTTGATACTCTAGAAGTATTTAGCAATGGAACTATACCAACAATGAATATATCACAAAACTGCTTCAATATTATTGATAATACGAGTACTCTTGATATATGCTAGGGTTACAAACCTTAAAGCTATTACAATCTGATGTTGTGTAGGTATGTGTATGATAATCAGATGAATGAGGTGAATGAGATAATTGAGATAATAAACTAGATGCCCTAGGATCTCTTTTTATACACCAAAGAGTCCTAATGAGCTTACAATACTTTCCTAATTATTTAGTCAAATATATTAAATACAATGACTAAATAAAATACTTTCCTAAGTATTTAGTCAAAATTCTCAATCAGCATTAATCTCTTTTAATCATCCATTAATCTTCAGTCTTCTGTTTGATAATCATCATAAACTTTAGGTCAATTAGCATTTAACTTCAGTACTGTTGAAAAAACAACAAGAAGACTTTTCAGCAGCATTAACTTTCTCACAATCAGGCAGTAATCTGAACCAGCTAGTATAGTAACTCTATAACCTAGCAGTAGTACAGTTTTCAATAGTTCTTAATTAGGTACAGCAGTACTAGCTTACTCTAGCAGTATTAACTGACTGATTTAGTACTGGCAGTTGTAAGCTTGAGCAGTACTAACTATTTTCTTCTAACATTACTAACTGTTGGTTTGGCAGTACTAACTCTGAAGTGTTTAATTCTTAACAATCCTCCCCTAAACTTGTGATTTACCTCTAAATCATCAAGTTTCTTGAATTAAACCTTCATTTTCTTTGCTGAGAGGATTCTTCCAAACACTTCATCTTCTTGGTCTTTCTGCTTTTGCTGCACTCTTCTCTGGATTCTTCTTTTTCTTTGC
This sequence comes from Tanacetum coccineum, assembly GCA_026074375.1. NCBI lineage: Eukaryota > Viridiplantae > Streptophyta > Magnoliopsida > Asterales > Asteraceae > Tanacetum > Tanacetum coccineum. The sequence goes on from BQNB010003746.1 coordinate 64,679, forward strand.
TGCACTCTTGCCTCCCCTGAATTTGTGCATCCATCTGAACAAAAGTGATCTTCATTAATATTTTTCATATCCTCCCCTGTTTGGAAGGATCCTCCAAATCATCTTCTTATGGGAACCCAAGCCATCACAGACTTGAATCTTCCTTGTGCATCAATGTAATCCAATCTTTTCAAAGTAACTGATGCACTGATGTTTTTGGATACATGATCTACCACTCTGTTCTTTGGCATCCAGACCCAACATGCTGATGCTTTAACAGCATTAAACCTATTCCTCTTGACAGCATTATATGCAGCCTTTGGCTTAGCAGCATTAACTGGTCTCATCCCAGTTTTCATTAAGACTGCTTTTGGAACAAAGTTTCTTTTTGGATGAGGGTAAGACATTCTATGAGAATTATGATGATTTACCCTTCTAGCATTGTTCCATATAGGTTTTTGTACCTTCCTTTTACAATCTTTTATCAGATGGTTAAAGCTTCCACAAGCAAAACAAGCTTTATTGTTCATCACAAACTCATTTCCTAGCTGTTGGGATTTAAGATTATTCCAATTCCTTTGATTCCCTCTAGGTTTTTGTGATCTATACATCTCTGCATATTTAACTGTATTCCTAACTGTTTTATCATCTTGTTTAGCTTTAACAAATTCTTTCTTTTTAACAGTAGGAATAACAGTTTTCTTTTCTGATTTAGGCTTAGACTCATCTTGTTCCTCATCATCTGACACCCAATCCTCAATAATTGGGGCATCTGGTGTTTTCTTAATCTCTTTAGGGGATGTTTCACTTACACACTTATCAACCTTGACACCATAGCCTTCAAATTCAGGCTCTTTAAACTTCTCAATGCCAGAGTGAGACAAATCAATGATAGGAGGTGCAAATAAACCTGTAGGTGGAGGTGGAACAGCATTGTACCCCAAACCCTTTTTATTGTTATCTACTAGTTGACTTCCTATCACTTTATCCAAACTCTTAGTGGCATTATCATAGTTGTTAATTTTAAGCAGATTATCCTCTTTTTCTTTCTTAAGTTTCTCTATATAAGACTTAAGAGCAATAATCTCTGCTTCATTGAATGAGGCATCACTTTTTAATACAGCTATTTGATCAGTAAAGATGACCTCATTGTTCTTGTAGAAGACAAGTCTCTCTTGTACAGACGCTAACCCTCTTTTATAATTTGCTAGATTAAACTCAGATTTATTATACTCTACTCTTAAGTCCTCAAGCTGAGTTTTAAGGGTTTCATACATTTTTATACAGGTTTTAGAACAAGTTGATACCTCAAAATCTGATCTTGAAGATGTATAAGCCATAAGTGCAAAATTGGTAGGTCCTTCTTTAGCCTGGTCACTCAGATCTTGTGTGTAGAATGGTTCTTCTTATTCAAAGCTTCTGAACCTCGCTCTAATACCACTTGTAGATCCCACTTGAATAGATCTTTAACTCCTTAGTTAGTTATAAGGTTTAGTATCCTTGGATAAATCTAAAGGTACTAAGTGTGAAGCTTTGTGTATATGATATCAACTATGCGGAATCTAGTTTATACCACTAAGAAGAATACCAATGAAACAATAATAATAATGTAGTAGGAAGAACAATATAACCAACAAGCTTCAATATTATTAATGATAATAATACATGTACTCTATCTTAGTACTAAGGTTTACAACCTTAAAGCTATGAATCTAAGAGATGTGTATGAGAAGTATTGTGATTGTCTATCTTTCTCTATGACTTATGATCTTCTTTTATAGACACAAGGAGTCATAGTCAAACTACAATTACTGACTTACCATACTAAAAGATATACAAGATCTTTTCTATCAATCAATAATCTTTTCCTAAAATAACTCATACTTATCTCTTCACACAACTGTAGTCTCTTTAACAGCTTTGACTTAAATCACTCTTATCTTTGCAGCAGCTTTAACTCTTCAGCAACATTAATCTTCCATAAGCAGCACTAACTATTACAACTAGCAGTATTAAGTCCTTCAGCAGCATTATCTTGTAGAAGTTCTTTAATTCCCAACAATCCTCCCCTAAACTTATGATTTACCTTCAAATCTTAAGTTTCTTGAAATAAAGCTCTTTGATTTTGAGAGGATTCTTTCAAACACTTTAGCTTCCATTCCTGTTAGCTTTCAAAAATTCTTCATAACTAACTCTGTTCTACAATCTGAGATTTTATAATAACTTAAGAATCCTCTCAAAATCAAAGAGCTTTAATTCAAGAAACTTAAGATTTGAATGTAAATCATAAGTTTACGGGAGGATTGTTGGGAATTAAAGAGCTTCTACAAGATAATGCTGCTGAAGGACTTAATACTGCTAGTTGTAATAGTTAGTACTGCTAGTTATAGTTAGTACTGTTAGTACAATGTTAGTACTGTCAGTATATAGTTAGTACTGTTAGTTAGTATATTAGTGCTGCTTATGAGATATGTATGAGATAAATTAGGAATAGATATGCATGATCTCGGCATAATCTCCTAACGCATTTTGTAAGCCTATTAGGGTTTTCCTTAGTGTATAAAAGGATCTCCACGGCATAGTTAGACATATCTCTTTTAATATATACTTTCATAGTTGCCAATTCATATAATAGTTAGAATCTTTCATTGTAAGGCAAAACATATAGTTGTTTTGTAGTTTGTTCAATATATTGAAAGCTTTGTGAAGGTTCTGTGTTCATTGTTTGATTGTTTCTTCTGAGTATATAAAGATTAATTCCTCATAGTCTTTATATATATACTACAAGGTTTCTAATCTAGTTGTTTAGATTTATCTAAGCAGAACAAAAGATCCATTCAATTGGAACCAACAAGTGGTATCAGAGCAGGTGTTCTGAAACCTTGATTTAGAAGAAACAAACTAGATCCATCTCACTGTTCATTCTCTTTATCAAAAACCATAGATCTAGAAAATACCCAAAACAATTCTCTTGCAAAACTGCCACTTCTCAAGGAAGGTGAACATGACACATGGAGACTCAGGATAGAGTCATACATTCAACTTCAAGATTATACTCTCTGAGAGATCATAGAGGAAGGCAACTCTTTCAAGCTAGTAGCTCGAACCACTACAAACGAAGATGGTACATCTACTACAACAATACCTTGTGCTGTTACTGCTGAACAGAAGATCCTAAAGAAGAATGATCTTAAAGCCCGAAGCATCCTGATGATGAAACTTCTAAGTGAGCATCTACTTACTTTCAATAAACACAAGGATGCCAAGTCTTTATTTGAAGCCATAGAAGCAAGATTTGGTGGTAATGAAGCCACCAAGAAGACTCAAAAGACACTCTTAAAGCAAATGTATGAAACCTTCAATGCTTTTAGCTCAGAGTCACTTGACTCTATCTTTAACAGGCTTCAGAAAAATGTAAGCCAGTTAACTATCTTAGGTGAAATCATCACTCCAGAAGATCTTAACCTGAAATTCTTAAGAAGTCTTCCTACTGAGCAGAATTCATATGTGTTTGTCGGCCTTTGGATATCGTTAGATATGTCTCTCTAGGCACGTAGCTAGGATTTAGATGCAATAGTTCTAGTAAAATAAGACACTACTGTGTACTTTATATCACCACTCTCTTCTCCACGATCTCAAACAAGAACGCTTAATAACACAATCTAATCCACTGACGGCTGTCCTCCAACTCTTCTCTGCTAAACGACCTACAAAACATATCTAGGGTTCCTCAAACATTTTTTTTTTCTTCATCCACGCAATCTGATGAAACAATAGACTTAGATTTGTGCATTTCACAATATCACACCTATACAAACACAGATGAACATAGATCCAAACGAGCCATAATAATAAAACCATGTATGCCTCTAGATCTCTAAAATTCATAGATGATCCATACAAGGACAGCTACACACGATCTTGATGCTTCTTCTTGTAATACGAATGATGAGATCAAAAACAAGAAACCCTTTATACATAATAACAATGATTAAAGATCGTATTGCATACCAATTAAGGTAGAGAGGACGATCATAAACATCGTTATTGCAATTTAACATCAAAACCCTAGAAAACTTTATACCACAAAATGATTTCTTAAAAATTAGGGTTTATGGGTTTCTTCAAAAACCTTGTAGATCCTAGATCAAAAGCCCCCGTGGCTCTGATACCAATTGATAAATCTAAAGATCGTTTAAGCTCAGGTTGTTTAGACCTTTATCTAGGATAATATCAATGTTCATAAGTTATAAAAACAAAGCGGAATAAGAACAAAGATATTCAACAAGGTTTACCATTCATACGTTTCCTCCAAGCCCCAATTCTAGATGATCAACTCTAGAACGGTTACAATCTAACAGGGATCAAAGATCCTTGGGGCTACACCAAAACACTAGACGTCTACATCTTTTTGTGTACACACACACACTTTTTGGATATCTAAAACCTATGTCAATGATCTCTTTATATAGGAAGAGATCATGACTTACAAAGGAAGTAATATAATTGTATTAGGAAACTAATTAAAACTAATTAAAACCTTCCTAATCTTTATCTTTGATTTCTTTGACCAAATCTTCATTAATTCTCCATCAGCTTGTAGAATTCTTTAATGACGATTTTAGTCCTTTTGTTTCATTCTTTTATTTATTTTGTCTCATCAAATCTAGAATCCCAACATGTCTTCCCCATGTTTAGTTATGAACAGAGTTGGATCAATAGAACCTTTCTAGCTGACGTCTTGTTCTAACTAATTGAGAAGGATTTCCAATGACTTGTTCAAATGGATGATCTTTTGTCCAACGTTGTGCGGAAGGATGGTATTGATAGAAATTATGCATGTTTGATGAATCAACATGACGAGACGATGGCTCCTCTCGTTCTTGTACCGGTGTACTGAAGATGTTGATCAATTCATCGTCGTCAAATTATGCATTTTCTGTATTGGTTTCTGCTTGATTAATGTTCTCAGGTGCAGTGACAGTTGGTACTTGAGTTGAAGTTTGATGTGTTGAATGAATGTTCAATGGAGGTGGATCTGCAACATCGGTTGTTGTAGAAGTGTGAGTTATGTTTATCGTTGTGAACGTTTTCGGGACTATCAACAGCATGTACAGCGAAAAGACTTTGTCACAACAGGATGAATTTCCATTGAGTTATTCACTGAACATCGGACTATATAGCAATTCCTGCTCATTTGACGTTGTTACTGTCTCAGCAACTTGAGGAACATTTTCTTGACATATGGACGGAGACCTTTCACTGTCTTGTTCAAGTACCGTTGGTCGAACATTGTGGGACCTCTTGTGGTCAGAACTGACGTGATCTGACGCATTTGAGGCAATTCGTAAAAGTTAACATGAATTGTTTCAAACTAATTTTTGTTCTCTTACTTAAATACCCTGTAAGCCTTTGACTAAGTTTAGAAATTACCAACAAAATATTACATGCATCCACTTTTCCTTCTTTGTATCAAGATTTTCACCATCTCTGACGATTGTAGCAAAGAGAACCAAAGATGTGAAAGAACTTTAAATGACGGTTTCCTTTGCAATAAAATTGATGATTGGTAAGGTGTTTTCTCAGTCGAGGAATTACAACAGTGAGCGGTTTTGACGTACAAACATGATGTTGCAATTGCTTCAGCCCAACAAGAACAAAGGAACTTTTAGTGGCGCTTGACTTGTTTCGAGCCAGCCTCACAAAGTACGGTTCCGTCTTGGCGCTAATGCCATTTTGGTTCCAGGGTGTTTCGAGCATTTGACGTTTGTATCTTATTCACTATTTTGCAAATTGCTAAATAGATTTATTGAGAAAATTTCTGTGCTTTGTCGTTCGAAACTGTTGTAACTTGAGCATGAAGTCCTATTTGGACAAGTGTGAGGAAATAAAATGAGACTCAGGTGTTTCGTCTTTGACCTCAGAAGTGAGTCCAGGTATATCGGGAGTGCCATCAACAATTAGAGAAATACTTTCTTTCCATTAATGCTTTCTAACCCGCATTGGACCACATAAGTCCATGTGTAGAAGTTGTAACCATCTTTTTGAGCTCGGGGTAGGCTTAGTGTGAAAAGACTTTCTTTTTTCTTTCCCTGGCTCACAAGAAGAACATTGATGATCTTTGACGAATTTTAATTTTGGAAGCCCATTCACAATATTATTCCTTGAAAGCAAGTTGATGGGCTGTGAAGTTTCAAATGTAGATCAGACGACGATGCCATCTAACCATGCTGAGATGATGTTGCTTTAGCCATTAAGCAAACTTGGAATTGGCGTTGTTGGTCATGCAGAGAAATGGATTACAAATCTTGTGCCACGAGAACTTGTAAGAAGATCATTTTCCCTTCAAATCACGGATATAACATATAGATCCGAAAAGAACTTCCAAATCCACATCCACATAATTGGACCACCGAGAATAAATTGTGATTAAGCCCTTTCGACGTAATAAAAACCGTTTTGTTGGTAATAGTTCCTTGAACAGATCTCCATAGCCAAGAATTAGTTTAATTTGATCATTTCCAAAACTTCATGTTTCAGAACTTTCTCCTCAAAATTAGTTAGAATGTTTGAGATTTCTGGTCATTGTGCTATATTGAGACATAACAGCGTCGGACCGTATGATAGAATGATCTTACGAGTTGCAAAAGTGATTAGAATACAATGGAGTATTTCAATGGTGGAAACACCTAGGTAGTCTATGTTCTAATATTAGCAGTTTAGATGCATTTTCATAGAGGCATACTGATGTTTGGGTTACATTCCTTTTTGAGACTTAGGTTTCCATTATATCGTGTGGTATAACTTAGGATACCACCAAATGATGTCTTACTAATTGCTCATATATCTTCCTAGTTATGTCCTAGACTTTCTTGACTGTGGAGTCTGTTTGCAACGGTTTTTTCTTACTAGATGTTGCATTAGATTGGTTCACATTTTCTGCATAGGTTTCTCTATGTACTAATAGCGGAATCCATATTGGTGTCTAGTCCTGAATTCACGCCATTTGATATAATGTAGAACACAAAAATCTGATTTTAATTCAGACAATTTTCCACAAGTAGCAAGACAAGTTAAACATTTCAAAGGTTTCTTAGCATTCAATGTCTTTACACGGCAGTTACAGACGTTTTATTTCCTAGAAAACTTAGAATTCCTACAGTGTCTTCTACTTTTTGCTCTCTTCCCGTGACTTTTGTTAGACATGACATCTAATTTCCCAGTTGATTGCTCTTAAGCTGTGGTCTGCTAACCACTAGTAGTGGAATTACTCCTGTAGAGAAAGACACGTGTTTGTTAGGTTTCCTAATGTCTTGATGCAACTGAGGTGTTCTAGTTTGATTAGGCTTTGTGCGCACTTTATACATTCCTGGTGCAATCATATTTGTGTTCTTAACAATTGACAAACAATATTTTGAGGCAAAGCCTGTGCCAGTGACTGGTCTTGGGAAAAATCATTGGACACATTTGTGTGGTAACTGGCTTTGACTTTGGAATTCTTTTTTGCAAGAGAATCTAAAAAATAGCTGGTTTACCTAAAATGGATTGTCGTGACTTTTAAAGCATTCGGTTAGTCGAATAACCGGTTGATTTTCACTTTGTTTCACAGATTTCCTTTCATCTTTCTATGAGGTTTTTCAACCCACTTATTGCAATTTCACTTTGTCTTGTAATTGAGCTTTCAGTTTGAATTTTCAAAATATTGTTCTCGTTTCTTTCCAGAAATTCGTTTGACTGATTTTTTTGAAAGTTGTTGTCATTTTTTAATCTTATATTTACTCTGTGTAAATCAAGTTCAAGTTAATCGCATGTTTCTTGAAGTGCTCTCAACACTGTATTTTGACATTGTTTACTTTTTGAAAGCTCTTTTTCAAGATGTTACATTTTCCACAGGTTTCCTACGTAAGCACATTGCAAATTAGTAACTTCATCCAGATCAGTGTACACACCAAGTATTGCATTCATGTGATCAGCATAGTAATATTCCCTTAAAAGTCGGTCGATTTCATTCAAAAACTGTGTTTTTTGAAGTTGAGATTTGAGAGTGTCTACTTCATGTTCAAGAGAATTAAAGTATCTCAAATCAGCAACCATTTCCTCGTTCAAACACAAGTGAAAATTTTCTAAGTCCGCATTGAGTCTGCTAATTTGGGGGCCAAAATTTCCTTCTATTGTGTTTTGAATGAAAGGATCGATGTTACCAAAATATGTTCTTTTGGCAATTGTTTGTTTGCAACGTTCCACTCCGTCAAAAATCGTGTCAACACTCTTTTTAATCTTGAAAAGTTCTTTAGAGCTTTTACACTTTTGATCCCAAGGAATGGATTCATCCATTCGTTTTTCTAACAAAGTTGTTTGTTTACGAAAAGACTCTTTGGAAAATTCCTTATTAGAAGATGTATGACTCATCTTTGACGTTTTTGGAAAATAGTGTTGTTCAGCCGACTTTTCCCGTTGTGGAACGAACAAATCATAAAGATTATTCAACTGATCATAATCAAACGGTCTGATTAAATCGCTTAATTTTGATCGACGTTCTTTTTCAAGACGAATCGTTTCGTCAGAATCAGGGGCTAACATTAACGCAAGATTATCATTATAGCAACCTATATCATACAGACGAGGATTCGCTCTTTGAGCTTTCTTGAGGAACTCAGGTTTTGCAAAACTCGTTTTACAATTACGATTAAGCATATTCATTGTTTGAACAGATTGGCCGGTTTTATATACAATATCATTCAAAACCTTGACTTTGTTTTCTAAAGCAATGACTTTATCAAGTTCTTTGTCTTCACGAGTTTTGTAAAGCTTAATCTGAGCCTCTTTTGCTTGTGACATTATGGAGATGGTTTCTTGATGTGCACAAAGCTCCTTTTTCATATCCGAAATCGTTTGATTTAAATCATTTATTTTTTGAGTATATGCATTAGATGATTTGTCAAAATCAATTTTGTATGACATTAAATCCCCTTTAGCTTTTGCACAATCAATTTCCACCTTTGACGCATAATTCACATCATTATACTTATCAAGTTCCGCTTAGAACTTCTTAAGGTCTTTAAACATCAACTGATTAGTCTTGGACAGTTCATTGTTTGCTTCTTTGATGTAACACCCCTATTTTAATCAATATCAGCGGAAGGGTCATTTGGGGTGCTACGTCTTAATACAACAACTCAAGCATAGAAAATGACTCGAAAAGAGACGTTTTTAAATACTTTCATTTGAAATAAAAGTTTACATCATAGGTCCCAAATTGTTTCATAATTCATACAACATTTTTGCAAATCATCTTCGAATGACTTTTATTTAATGGGCCTTCAAAACATTTAGGTTTCCATAAGCGACAACCAAATTCTCCATCGCCGAATTACCTTCAAGGACCTGGGATAAAACATGCTAAAACGTCAATAATAATGTTGAGTGAATCCATAGAGTTTATATATATAAACAATAAAATTTCCGAACACAAGTATCATTTCTCAATATTCATCAGGATATAACGATGTGGCCAAACAAAGTTATATCGGGGGATTATTTATAAGTCTCATGACATTGAACGTTACCATCTAATAATGTTGGGGTTTCCAACAAGGTATGCCTACTATACACCCTCGCTATTAGTGCATATTATTCTCTATACAATGCATCCGTTGTGTCATATTCTAGACACTTGACGATAGCTAGTCGTCACGGATTAAAGGTGGCAGCCTCCAAATAGTACTATTTCATGTATAAGCGTATACCATTTCTCGGTAGTTAACAATTCATGATTTCCGCAGGTCTTTTATCTAGCGAGTTAAGCTAACTTATTTAAAAACTCCCAAGAAGTGGGTCCTACCACCTCGGGTTTATAGTTTACAAAATCGCTTTAAACATATATAGTGCTCGAGTATAGTAAATTTGCATACTTTTATGTTTATGAAAATAGTCGTTAAATTTATAAACCGTAAAGGATAATTTATATAATTTAAAAGCTTGGCTCATATTTAAGTCCCTTTACCAGATTTGAACTCAATTTAGTACATTCTTTATTAGTCATACAATATACATAGGGTTACTTTATACAATAAAGGTCAAGTTACAAATTCGGACTAAAATCTCACTTTCACTATTTTTGATGCCATTTACAAACCATAAGGAGTTGGTTGACCATCCAATTGGTTCAGAACCTACATGATTTTATCTAGGTCTCATAGTTTTAACATTTTAACAAACTCAGTACGTAAGTATGATGAGCTTTTGTACCATCTATATAGCAAGGTCAGATTCCACTGGTTTTAGTATTTTGATCATAACTTACTCAATTTTTACATTCTTTCCCATAGGTTCCAATTGCTACATGATCACAAACATTTTTCTAAAACCTAGAGTATTCAAATCAACTCTCAAAGTTACTCAAAATTCCAGAACTTACTGTTAACATCAGCCCATAATTTTTAGTGATTTCTAGCTAGTTTCAATAGTTGATTAAGCCATTTTTAATCTAGATCTATGCATGCATGAACCATTTCACCTCTTGATCATCATATATCATACATTTACATATACAATAAGGAAATAAAAAAGAAAACATAAACAAAACTCATGAGATTTTTACCACAATAAGTATGTAGAAAATGATCAAATGATCAAAACAAGAACAAAGCTTAAATCTTCAAGCTTGATCTTCACCCACTACCTCTAGAGCATCATCATTTCTTCATGCAATAACTCTATGAAAACTTGAATTAATTCAGCCCCTAAACCTTATGGAAATGTGTTATTGATGGTGTTTAAGGATTAAGAAGGTTACACAAACATGGAAGGTTTAAACTAGTATAGATTTGAGCTAGGAAATTTGAATGATGATGGTGTTTTGGTGCTTATTTTGGGACGGCAAGAGAAGAGAGCAACAAGAGAGTGTTCTAATTTTTATCAATGCAAAATGAGGAAGATAAGTGTGCTAGTGGTTTTATAAATCTTGATCATGCAAGAGTAACATATCATCAAGACAAGTGTCTTGAAATGGCATCATAATGTGCCACACCACCTAATGTGGTGTCATTACCACAATTGATTTTTTTTATTAATAATAATTTTAGTGTTTAGGGTATAAATTTTAAGATAGGTAGGTAGTTTTGAGGCTAACGGGTATCAACGATAAATATTCCGAGAGTTAAGGCGGAATCACGAAGTAAAAACGAACGTAATAAAAATAGTTTTACATCGTACGGGTAATTTTTCTGAAAATTTAATTTATGTGGAGTACAAGACGAATAATAATTATAAACATTGCTCGTAAAGATTTTACGTAAAATACGAAAAATGCGCGTAACACGAAAAATAAAAACGAATGTAATAAAATTATTTCTACGGCATTTTGAAAATATAAGCGTCGATGCTTAACGTAGAATTCGCCGGTTCTTTGTAAACGTCACGTAAATTACAAATGCAAGCCCTAATTCTCCCGGTTAGTAGTGAGTTCACATCTCAACACAAAAAAATGAAAATTATATTTAATACTCGAGAATAAAATAACGACCTGAATTTGACGGATTGTCAATGAGTCACAGCATTTCTCCCTATAAAGGGATCCTTCGTCCTCGAAGATTCAATTCATCATGTCGCCCATTCTTATTAACAGGTCAAAGAAGGTTGTGTATTTCTTCCACATTCTTTCTCCGCGTTCCCCAACCGATCCACGCCGTAAATTCCATCGAACTTTTACTATAGGGATCCAACTTTGCTTAAGTTGCCTTACTTCCCTATCCATGATTTCAATGGGTTCTTCGATGAAGTGCAACTTCTCGTCGATCCTTACTTCGTCGAGTGGAATGATAAGATCTTCATCTGATAAACATTTCTTTACATCGACACATGACTTGTAATTGTGTATTCCTTTAAAGCACTCGGGGTAATCAAGTTTATATCCACCAGACCACCTCTTTGATAAAATCTTGAATGGTCCAATAATACGGCGACTTAATTTCCCACGTTTCCTCAAATCGAACAACAACCTTTCCACGGTATACTTTCCAGGAAAAAAAACAAACTTTGACACCACACTTTCAAACACCAAAAGGTTTACGTCTCACATCCCATATCTTTTCTGTCTACTATATACAGCAGTTAATAATCGTTCTTGATTTGCACAATCATCTCTGTCATTCGCGAATCATTCGTTCCTCCCGTTTGCAAAAAAAGTTGGGCATCTCCAACTTCACTCCAACATACAGGCGATCTACATTTCCTTCCGTATAAGCTTTCGAAAGTGTGGCTTTAATGCTAGCGTGATAACTATTATTATATGAGAATTCAGCCAAAGGTAAATGCTTATCCCAGCCACTACCAAAGTCAATCACGCAAGCCCGCAACATGTCTTCTAATGTTTGTGTCATTCTTTCACTCTGACCATCAGTTTCAGGATGGTAAGCAGTGCTCATATCCAAATTCGTTCCCAATGACTTTTGAAGAGATCTCTAAAACCTTAATGCGAAATGAGGGTCTCGGTCTGAAATAATCGACACGGGCACCCTGTGCCCACAAATAATCTCCTTCAAATATAATCGAGTAAGCCTCTCCATTTTATACTTTTCATTCATTGGAATAAAGTGAGCAATTTTAGTCATATCGGATCAACAATGACCCAAATTGAATCATATCCAATGATGTTCTTGTAGGCTTCGTAAATGAAATCCATTGTAATCTCTCTCCATTTCCAAACATGGGATTTCTGGTTGCTGAAGTAACCAGGTGGCTTTGGTGTTCATCCTGACTTTAGCACATGTCAAGCACTTACTGACATAATGTACGCAATGTCCGTTTCATATTCGGACCACCAGTATAACTTTCGCAAGATCATAGAACTTTTAATTCCGATCCAGGGATGAAAGGAATATTTTGATCTATGAGATTCCCAACATGAATTAGGGCCTCTCAACCCTCCAAATAATGGTAACCATACACGAACCTTTCAAGACAATTCATACCATCGTATCTAACTTTCGAATGGCTCCCCATCCCACAAAATCCTTTCTTCGCAACAAATTATTTTCCTCCTTGCAACGCTTCATCATGTGCATTTCTAATTGTTCGGGTACATGTTTATGTACGCGTCACCACAAAAGCACGCACCAGATCGCCCTTATCTTCCTGCTCAACGCATCAGCGACAAACATTCCGCCTTCCCGGGTGATAACGAATAACACAAATCGTAAATCAATCCAGAATTTCAATCCATCTACGCTGCCTCCATATTTAGCTCTGTTCTGATCCAAAATAATTGTAGGGGCTTTTTGATCGATTTATAAACCGTACGACTTAGTTCCGTACAAATAATGTCTCCATAGTCGAAGAGCAAAAACCACCGCTCCCAATTCAAGTCATTGGGTCGTAATAATGTATTCTTCATTCTTTTTTAAGTTGCCTAGAAGGCGTACACAAACACCATTTCCCAGTGCATTTAAAACATCTCTAAATCCGTTAAGAGAAGCATCACAATACACAATAAAGTCCTTCGCTATCTCGGGTAGTGATAAAATTTGCGCACTAACACAATTTCAGCATCAATGTTGTGAAGTGCCTCCTCAATTCGTCGTAGCCCACGACATACGGTTTATTTTTCTGGTGAGTATAGTTAATATGGTTTTGGATATTAGAGAAAACACCTATTAAATCTTTCGATAAAAGCCCTGGCCAAACCCAAAATTGTCGCACTTATAGTTCCGTTGGTGTAATCGTGCATCCACAATTTTTTTTAAAGCTTCGATCTTCGTAGATCAACATGAGCTCCACTACTATCATCACATAGCCATGGAAATTTGCACGGAATCAAGCTAACAATCACAATTCGAAAATTAAGCGTACAACTTTTCGTCTCCAATAGCAAATTAAAGATTAGTCTCAAATGTTTACACATGGTTCTTATTTATTTCTGGAATAAATCAGAATGTCATCAATGAATACAATCACGAACTTATCAAGATACGGCTTGCACACGCGATTCATCAAATCCATGAATACTACAGGTGCATTAGTCAGTCTAAAAGGCATTACTTGAAACTTATAATGTCTATAGCGAGTTCTAAACGCTGTGATTGGAATGTCTTCCTCGCCGATACGAAGTTGATGATAACCAGACCGTAAATCAATCTTCGAATAAACACTAGAACCTTGCAGCTGATCAAATAAGTCATCAATCCTTGGTAATGGATTATCGATTCATGATCGTCAACGTTGATCAGAAATTCACGGTAATCAAAGCACATTCGAAACGATCCATCCTTCTTCTTTCAACTAACAATACCGAGGCCCCCACGGACGACGACTTGGTGAATAAAACCTTTCTCCTCGCAGACATACTCTGCAGTTGTCCCTGGACAACTCCATCATTTCAGATGGTGCAAAACACGATATAGGCGCAAAAAACCCAAGCCCACAGGTGCATGCACCGGGATTAAGAAACAATACGAAATTCATTTATGCCTGGTAGCGGAAGTCTCGATAATCTTCAGGAAATACCTTCGGGAAGTCACCTTAACAGGAACGTCCTCCTAATAGCTTCTCCTTCAATCCTTCTGATTTACTCTTTTGAGTAGGAATTAACACACAACCTTTTCTCGAATCAAGGGAATCAAGAGACAGAGTTAGCAATTGAAGAGCGAAGTCAACGCGTGATTCACACGGCCGAATTTCGAGTTAAAAGAGAGGCGCATACCGTGATGGGTATGCATAAACCCCATACTTTCATAATCCGTTTATTCCACAATATCGAAGCAATCTCGGATCTTTAAACTCACGGTACTAAAGGAGGATGTATGTCGAAAAAAAGGATAGAAACTTGAAAACACTCAAGTCGGGTAGATCATATTGTCGTCGATAATTTGGATAAGTATCCAAAGAATTTCATGATGAAAAGAAAGGAAATAAGAGGTAGAATAACAATTGTCAAGTAAGACCGCATCCACAGATGGTTAATTCGATTGGGAAAAGGATAAGGGCACATATGTAGATGTCCCTGGCAACGCACTTAGTGACACTTAGTTTTTTTGCCACTAATTCTCAGAAAGACCTTTAGTAGCACTTATTTGATCTTTAGTGGCACTTTTCGTTTGCCACTAAATGGCCTATTTTTTGTAGTGATATCTAATGTATGACGAAATCATATCGACTCATCCGTTGAACATCTAATGTACCACGATAGCATATCGACTTATCTGTTAAACATCTAATGTACAACGATAGCATATCGACTCATCCGTTAAACATCTAATGTACAACGATAGCATATCAGCTCATCCGTTGAACATCTAATGTACAACGATACCATATCGACTCATCCATTGAACGTATAATGTTCAACGATAAGATATCGACTCATTAGTGGAACATCTAATGTACAACGATAACATATCGACTCATCTGTTAAACATCTAATGTACAACGATAGCATATTGACTCATCTGGTAAACATCTAATGTATAACCAGAGCATCTTGACATATTCGGCAAACATCTAATGTACAACGATAGCTTATCGACTCATCCGTTGAACGTTTAATGTACAACGATAACATATCGACTCATCCATTGAACGTCTAATGTACAACGACAACATATCGACTCATCCGTTGAACATCTAAAGTATAATGATACCATATCGACTCCTTTGTTAAACATCTAATGTACAACGATAGCATATCGACTAATCCGTTGAACATATAATGTACAACGATAACATATCGACTCATCCGTTAAACATCTAATGTTCAACGATAACATATTGACTCATTAGTTGAACATCTAATGTACAACGATAACATATCGACTCGTCTGTAAAACATCTAATGTACAACGATAGCCTATCGACTCATCTGGCAAACATCTAATGTATAATCATAGCATCTCGACTCATTCTGTAAACATCTAATGTACAACGATAGCATATCGACTTATCCGTTAAACGTCTAATGTACAACGATAACATATCGACTCATCCATTGAACGTCTAATGTACAACAATAACATATCGACTCATCCGTTGAACGTCTATTGTACAACGATAACATATCGACTCATCCGTTGAACATCTAATGTACAACGATAGCATATCGACTCATCCGTTAAACATCTAATGTACAACGATAGCATATTGACTCATCCGTTAAACATTTAATGTACAACGATACCATATCGACTCATCCGTTGAACCTCTAATGTACAACGATAACATATCGACTCATCCGTTAAACATCTAATATACAACGATAGCATATCGACTCTTTCGTTGAACATCTAATGTACAACGATAACATATCGATTCATCCATTGAAACTCTAATGTACAACGATAACATATCAACTCATCCGTTGAAACTATAATGTACATATCTAATGTATGACGAAAGCATATCGACTCATCCGTTGAACATCTAATGTACCACGATAGCATATCGACTCTTCTGTTGAACATCTAATGTACAATGATAGCATATTGACTCATCAGTTAAACATCTAATGTACAACGATAGCATATCGACTCATCCGTTGAACATCTAATGTACAACGATACCATATCGACTCATCCATTGAACGTCTAATGTTCAACGATAACATATTGACTCATTAGTTGAACATCTAATGTACAATGATAACATATCGATACATCTGTTGAATATCTAATGTACAATGATAGCATATCGACACATCTGGTAAACATCTATTGTATAACCATAGCATCTCGACTCATTCGGTAAACATCTAATGTACAACGATAACTTATCGACTCATCCGTTGAACATCTAATGTACCACGATAACATATCGACTCATCCATTAAACGCCTAATGTATAACGACAACATATCAAGTTATCCGTTGAACATCTAATGTACAACGATACCATATCGACTCATCCGTTAAACATCAAATCTACAACGATAGCATATCGACTCATCCGTTAAACATATAATGTACAATGATAACATATTAACTCATCCGTTGAACATCTAATGTACAACGATAGCGTATCGACTCATCTGGCAAACATCTAATGTATAATCATAGCATCTCAACTCATTCGGTAAACATCTAATGTATAACGATTGTAACACCCCCATTTTTATATATCTCAGCGGAAGGGTCATTTGGGGTGCTACGTCATAATATAACAACTCAAGCATTGAAAACGACTCGAAAAGAGACGTTTTTAAATACATTCATTCGAAATAAAAGTTACATCATAGGTCCCAAATTGCTTCATAATTCATACAACATTTTTACAAATCATCTTCGAATGACTTTTATTTAATGGGCCTTCAAAACGTTTAGGTTTCCATAAGCGACAACCAAATTCTCCATCGCCTAATTACCTACAAGGACCTAAGATAAAACAAGCTAAAACGTCAACAATAATGTTGAGTGAATCCATATAGTTTATATATATATAAACAATAAAATTTCTGAACACAAGGATCGTTTCTCAATATTCATCAGGATATAACGATGTGGCCAAACAAAGTTATATTGGGGGATTATTTATAAGTCTCATGACATTGAACGTTACCATCTAATTATGTTGGGGTTCCCAACAATGTATGCCTACTATACACCCTCACTATGAGTGCATATTATTCTCTATACAATGCATCCATTGTGTCATATTCCAGACACTTGACGATAGCCAGTCTTTACAGATTGGAGGTGGCAGCCTCCAAATAGTACTATTTCATGTATAAGCGTCTACCATTTCCTGGTAGTTAACAATTCAAGATTTCCGCAGGTCATTTATATAGCGAGTTAGGCTAACTTATAATAATAATCAAGGCAACTAGCATACTATCTCCATTGTACAACGATAACATATCGACTCATCAGTTGAACCTCTAATGTACAGCGAACGGTTGAACCTCTAATGTACAACGATAACATATCAACTCATCCATTGAACATCTAATGTACAACCATAACATATCGACTCATCTGGTAAACATCTAATTTATAATCATAACATCTCGACTCATTCGGTAAACATCTAATTTACAACGATAGCATATCGACTTATCCGTTAAACGTCTAATGTACAATGATAGCATATCGACTCATCTGGTAAACATCTAATGTATAACCATAGCATCTCGACTTATTTGGTAAACATCTAATGTACAACGAAAGCTTATCGACTCATCTGTTAAACGTCTAATGTACAACGATAAAATATCGACTCAACCATTGAACGTCTAATGTACAACGAGAACATATCGACTCATCCGTTGAACCTCTAATGTACAACGATCAGTTGAACCTCTAATGTACAATGATAACATATCGACTCATTCGTTAAACATCAAATGTATGACGATAGAATATCGACTCATCCGTTGAACATCTAATGTACCACGATAGCATATCGACTTATCTGTTGAACATCTAATGTACATCGATAACATATTGACTCATCCATTGAACGTCTAATGTACAACGATAACATATGGACTAATCTGTTGAACGTCTAATGTACAACGATAACATATTGACTCTTCCGTTGAACATCTAATGTACAACGATAACATATCGACTCATCTGTTAAACATCTAATGTACAACGATAGCATATCGACTCATCCGTTGAACATCTAATGTACAACGACACCATATCGACTCATCCGTTAAACATCTAATGTACAACGATAGCATATCGACTCATCCGTTGAACATCTAATGTACAATGATAACATATCGACTCATCCGTTGAACATCTAATGTACAACGATAACATATTGACTCATTAGTTGAACATCTAATGTACAACGATAGCATATCGACTCATTAGTTGAACATCTAATGTACAACGATAACATATCGACTCATCCGTTGAACATCTAATGTACAATGATAGCATATCGACTCAACTGGCAAACAATGATAGCATATCGACTCAATGTATAACAATGTACAACTATAGCTTATTGACTCATCCGTTAAATGTCTAATGTACAACGATAACATATCGACTCATCCATTGAACGTCTAATGTATAACGACAACATATCGAATAATCCGTTGAACATCTAATGTACAACGATAGCATATCGACTCATCCGTTAAACATCTAATGTACAATGATAACATATTGACTTATCCGTTGAACATCTAATGTTAAACAATAAAATATCGATTCATTAGTTGAACATCTAATGTACAAAGATAACATATCGAATCATCCGTTGAACATCTAATGTACAACGATAGCAGATCGAATCATCTGGGAAACATCTAATATATAATCATAGCATCTCGACTCCTTCGGTAAACATCTAATTTACAACGATAGCATATCGACTTGTTCGTTAAATGTCTAATGTACAACGATAACATATCGACTCATTCGTTGAACGTCTAATGTACAACAATAACATATCGACTCATCCATTGAACGCCTATGTACAACGATAACATTTTGACTAATCCGTTGTACATCTAATATACAACGATAGCATATCGACTCATCTGTAAAACATCTAATGTACAACGATAGCATATTGACTCATCCGTTAAACATCTAATGTACAATGATAACATATCGACTCATCCGTTGAACATCTAATGTACAACGATAACATATCGACTCATCCGTTAAACATCTAATGTACAACGATAGCATATCGAATCATTTATTGAACATCTAATGTACAACGATAACATATCGACTCATCCGTTTAACCTCTAATGTACACCGATCGGTGGAACCTCTAATGTACAATGATAACATATCGACTCATATGTTAAACATCTAATATATGATGATAGAATATCGACTCATCCATTGAACATCTAATGTACCACGATAGCATATCGACTCATCCGTTGAACATCTAATGTACAATGATAGCATATCGACTCATCCATTAACCATCTAATGTACAACGATAGCATATCGACACATCCGTTAAACATCTAGTTTACAATGATACCATATCGACTCATCCGTTGAACATCTAATGTATAATGATAACATATTGACTCATCCGTTGAACATCTAATGTACAACGATAGCATATCGACTCATCCGTTGAACATCTAATGTACAATGATAGCATATCTACTAATCCGTTAAACATCTAATGTATAATGATAGCATATTGACTCATCTGTTGAACATCTAATGTACAACGATAACATATCGACTCATCCGTTGAACATCTAATGTTCAACAATAACATATCGACTCATTAGTTGAACATCTAATGTAGAGCGATAACATATCGGCTCATCCGTTGAACATCTAATGTACAACGATAACATACCGACTCCTCTGGTAAACATCTAATGTTTAACCATAACATCACAACTCATTTGGTAAACATCTAATGTACAACGATAGCTTATCGACTCATCCGTTGAACGTCTAATGTACAACGATAACATATCGACTCATCCATTGAACGTCTAATGTACAACGATAACATATCGACTCATCTGTTGAACGTCTAATGTATAACAATAACATATCGACTCATCCATTGAACATCTAATATATAACGATATCATATCGACTCATCCGTTAAACATCTAATGTACAACGATAGCATATCGACTCATCCGTTAAACATCTAATGTACAATGATACCATATCGACTCATCCGTTAAACATGTAATATACAACGATAGCATATCGACTCATCCGTTGAACATATAATGTACAACGATAACATATCGACTCCTTCGTTAAACATCTAATGTTCAACGATAACATATTGACTCATTAGTTGAACATTTAATGTACAACGATAACATATCGACTCATCCGTTAAACATCTAATGTACAACGATAGCATATAGACTCATCTGGCAAACATCTAATGTATAATCATAGCATCTCGACTCATTCGGTAAACATCTAATGTACAACGATAGCATATCGACTCATCCGTTAAATGTCTAATGTACAATGATAACATATCGACTCATCCATTGAATGTCTAATGTACAACAATAACCTATCGACTCATCCGTTGAACGTCTATTGTACAACGATAACATATCGACTCATCCGTTGAACATCTAATGTACAACGATAGCATATCGACTCATCCGTTAAACATTTAATGTACAACGATTGCATATTGACTCATTCGTTGAACATCTAATGTACAATGATACCATATTGACTCATCCGTTGAACCTCTAATGTACAACGATAACATATTGACTCATCCGTTAAACATCTAATGTACAACGATAGCATGTTGACTCGTTCGTTGAGCATGTAATGTACAACAATAACATATTAACTCATTCATTGAAACTCTAATGTACAACGATAACATGTTGACTCATCCGTTGAAACTCTAATGTACAACGATAACATATTGACTCATCCGTTAAACATCTAATGTATGACGAAAGCATATCGACTCATCCATTGAACATCTAATGTACCACGATAGCATATCGACTCATCCGTTGAACATCTAATGTACAATGATAGCATATATATCGACTCATCCGTTAAACATCTAATGTACAACGATACTATATCGACTCATCCATTGAACGTCTAATGTTCAACGATAACATATCGACTTATTAGTTGAACATCTAATGTACAACGATAACATATCGACTCATCTGTTGAACATCTAATGTACAACGATAGCATATCGACTCATCTGGTAAACATCTAATGTATAACCATAGTATCTCGACTCATTCGGTAAACATTTAATGTACAATGATAGCTTATCAACTCATCCATTGAAAGTCTATTGTACAAAGATAACATATCGACTCATCCATTAAATGTTTAATGTACAATGACAACATATCGACTCATCCGTTAAACATCTAATGTACAACGATAGCATATTGACACGTTCGTTAAACATCTAATGTACAATGATAGCATATCGACTCATCGGTTAAACGTCTAATGTACAATGATAACATATCCTCTCATCCGTTGAACGTCTAATGTACAACAATAACATATCGACTCATCTGTTGAACGTATAATGTACAACGATAACATATTGACTTATCCGTTGAACATCTAATGTACAACGATAACATATCGACTCATCCTTTAAACATCTAATGTACAATGATAGCATATTGACTCATCCGTTGAACATCTAATGTATAATGATACCATATCGATTCATCCGTTGAACCTCTAATGTACTACGATAACATATCGACTCATCCGTTAAACATCTAATGTACAACGATAGCATATTGACTCATTTGTTGAACATCTAATGTACAACGATAACATATTGATTCATCCATTGAAACTCTAATGTACAACGATAACATATCGACTCATCTGTTGAAACTTTAATAATGATAACATATCGACTCATCTATTAAACATATTCTTGTGTTATTGATTTGGTACCTTATCCTTTTCTTGATAGCAGAACATGGGAGAAAAACTAGGAATGTTAGAGGTATTAATATATGTGTTGCGTTTATATTTTCTACTTTGTTGGCTCCCACATCTTTGATTAATGCAATATTGTTTATCTTGTGTATAATATAAAGTGCATTGTCTCTTTTATATTGTTTCCAAATGTGCCTTTTCCAGAAGTAACTTGAAGATGGTCGAGGACATTCATTATCTTCGACAAGATGTGGTCACTTACGAAGTTGTAGGCTTTTTAGTTGATATCTTAGTCAAACACTTCTATTTTTTTGTAATCTGAATTTGTTATGCCTTTCTTGTGTATCAGAAAACTTTGTTGGATGATTGTAATGTAATAAAATTGTTGATTTTGTTTTCTGTGGCTGGAAGTAATTTGCTTAATTATGAAGTTGCTTTATAAACTAAAAAACGCTATGGTGTCACAAAGCTATTGTCTAAATCTGTTGTGGTGGCACAAAATATTTTGCCGCTAAAAATTGGTTGGTTGTTCGTAGCTACATGCATGGGGGGGGGGGAGGGGGGGGAGGTGAGGGGATGGGGATATAGGGGGGAGGGGGGGCGGGAGGAGATGGATGCGGGGGGGGGGGGGCGGGGGTTGTTCGTTAAGCTAACATGCATCTAGTAGCCATAAATTATTTCTGCCATAAATCCTTAAGTTTTCCAGTCAACAGAATTATGCTGCCACTAAAGCTCAATATGGATTGAGCAACACAGCATTTAGGTGTGTGGGGGGGCCCACTAACTCTTTTATGCAACGCACTTAGTGACACTTAGTTTTTCTGCCACTAATTCCCAGAAAGATCTTTAGTGGCACTTATTTGATATTTAGTGGCACTTTTTGTTTGCCACTAAATGGCCTATTTTTTGTAATGATATCTAATGTATGACGAAATCATATCGACTCATCCGTTGAACATCTAATGTACCATGATAGCATATCGACTTATCTGTTAAACATCTAATGTACAACGATAGCATATCGACTCATCCGTTAAACATCTAATATACAACGATAGCATATCAGCTCATCCGTTGAACATCTAATGTACAACGATACCATATCGACTCATCTATTGAACGTATAATGTTCAACGATAAGATATCGACTCATTAGTGGAACATCTAATGTACAACGATAACATATCGACTCATCTGTTAAACATCTAATGTACAACGATAGCATATTGACTCATCTGGTAAACATCTAATGTATAACCAGAGCATCTTGACTCCAACAAGCACGTTGTCTTATGCCACAACTTACCACACTTACCACATTTCCAACAATCCAGCATGCTTTCTTATTCTTGCATCGTGGACAACTTCGCTTGTAATTTGGTGCAAGCACTTGGTCATAGCTCAAACATTAGCACCCTTCTTGTGGTTTTGTCGACGATTGTAATTGCGTCGATTGTCTCCACGACCACCACAGATCTCCTATCACCCTCTTCTGTCTTTTTCACCTTCAGAAAACCTTAATCAGTCTTGTATTGTTTATTTATCCATGAGCTGATAAGCCATAACGGACAGCTTCATCAATACCAGTAGGCTTGATGATGTCTACAATCACCAACGTTTATTCTTCGACAACCCATGAATATACTGCTCCACCTTACATGTACAGACTCCCCATTCTAGGACACAACAAGGCCATGCTTGGAATCGGTATCTTACAGTCCATTTTAACTTGTAGTTGTACAATTCTTGTCCAGCTTTGCAACTCACTTCGGGACAAAATATCTTAGTCATTCTCTTTCTTCACCTCTAGTCCATGGGGAGGTACCATAGCAGCATCAATACCCATGGAAGCAGTTCTTCCATTCCACCACGTCAATGCACGACCTTGGAGAGTAGTAGTTGCAAATTTCACCTTATCCCTTTCTTTGCAATCACTGATTCGGAACACAGATTCTAGTTTCTCAAACCACTAACATAATCCAACGGCACCTTCGGTGCCTTTAAAAGGTTGTGGGTCACACTTTATGAATGTTACGTAAGTACACCCAGTAATTTCGGGCGCTACTGGTCCGGCACCACCGGGTCCAGCACCACCGGCTCTAGCACCACCGGCTCCATCACCACCAGCTCCAGCACCAGCGGCTCCATTGCCACCGACTCCGCGGTTCATATTTGCCATAAATTCCGCCATAGATGTGGAAACTTGTTCCCTAATAACCTCGCGCAAACGTGCCTCAGACATTGCTTTTGGCGGCATGATCCTGTTACAACACAAATCAAATCATAATGAGTATTCATTCAATGATTGTATTAAGCAAAAGGAGCAATTTAGAAGAAACAAGAAAAGAAAGGTAACAACAACACGACATAGAATTAGAACCAAAAAGAATAGTCATTTCATTATTATCACAATTAAGATATCAAGTTGCATTGTCATACATTACATGTCTCCATCTAATGATATACAACTCCAAAAGACTAGTCCTACTAACTAACATCGCAGTTTAGTTAGTAATTTACAAAAGATACTACAAATGATAAACTAATCTACTAAGAGTCACTAGGTGGTCCACGTGGCTCGGAAGGTCCCTCGGTCCCATCAAAAGTAGAGTTCTTCGATTTCTTTCTCGGGCGCTCGGTATCCTCATCATCAGATGGCGGCTTTGGAACACCCTCAATACGAACCATATCTAAGTAGAACATCTTATTCCACACTCGGGACTCATGCAACCTCCTCTCAGCAATATCACGCTCCATACAAGCCCATGCCAACTTAGTCTCAGTCTCAGTCAACCTTTTCTTCAAAGTAGTATTCTCCCCACTCTCCAACACCTTCAACCTCTCTAAAACATTACCCAAAGTACGCTCAACATCTCCCAAATCCACTGATCAAGTAATTCTCCTTTTTTCCCGATCTAATTCTTTGACTTTAGAGAGCAATCTTAGTTTGTGCATGTACCCATACTAAGCCTTTCTTAAGTCCTAGCTCGTTGGCATGGACGTCTCCAAATCACGTCTCTCAAGGCCCAAGGTGCCATATCACCAACATATG
Source organism: Tanacetum coccineum (assembly GCA_026074375.1). Taxonomy (NCBI): domain Eukaryota; kingdom Viridiplantae; phylum Streptophyta; class Magnoliopsida; order Asterales; family Asteraceae; genus Tanacetum; species Tanacetum coccineum. Next base: position 90,068 of record BQNB010003746.1, read on the forward strand.
AAAGTCACGAGCAGAAATGACTCTCCTACACTCATATAGCCCTCGGAAAGTCACGAATAGCAAAGGCTTCTTGGGTAGATAGTCCCAACAGTAGCCTCAGGGTGCAACATAACTCCTCAGACCTCTGATCAGAATTGGATGATCATCTCTAGGTGGCGGGTTTGTCCACCCTCACACCTCATAAGGTAGTTCAAAACTATAATAGTCATCGACCTCAATCTCAACTTCTATCTCGATATCTGTATTATTAACATTTCTCTTCATATCATATCCTCCTCCCTCTGAACCGAAGTTATTCATGAACTTGCGAATGAGAAGATGGTTGAATGGCTCACACGTGGACACGTGAACATTCACGAGATGGAGTGAAGCTAAAGAGAGTATAACTTAAAGACTCTTCAAAAAACAAAAGGTCTTGTCAAGAGACAACCCGGAATGTTATTTCAATTGTGTATCGAGTCTGTCTGCCTAATATTTTGATACGGCCTATCCAATCCCATGGATACAGCGTATTGAATACCTAGACATCTTATTTTTTATTTTTTCCGCACTTTAAAAACATTATTGGAAAACTTGTCATTACAGCGTATTCATAACTATGAATACGACATATTTGACCTGTGACCCGTATGGATTATTTTTCTTACAGGTTTCTATACGGTGTATCCATAATGGATACGGCGTACTGACTGTCCTGTATAGTTTTCATTTTTATTTTCTTAGTCTAACTGACAATTATTTGGAGATACAATTGCTATGGTTTTCTGAATGTTATAATAGGAATGTACTGAACGAAAATGATGAAAGTGGTGGTATGCATATTATCTGGAATTCTATGTGTGTGTTGTTCATGCTAGGATTCAGACCCACATGGATGATCATACAGAGCAAATCTCAGGGGAGTTCTCGTTCTAATTCTTTATATCTATTGTTTTTCATATTAAATTTATACAACGTAGGCGTTGTATATCTCAAGTGGGGGGAGGAGTATTAGAACGCTACTTGTCCTTATTTTCACAATAATATGCCTAAATTATGCTCAAATTTAAAAAAAGTCAGCGTATTTTTATGAGATTATTATTTGCATAACCCGCACACATAACCCTTATTTTCATATTATGAGGATTAAGCCTATTCCGTTTTCCCCATTTTACTAAAATTCCAAAAATATATGAGTGTGTCGGTGACTGTAGTAAATTTTAGAACTTGGCTTTGTATACTATTTGAGACCAACATAATGAGTATTATTTTATATAATTAGAGTGACTTGTCTAGACAGGTAAATTTATAGGATTTAAACAAAAAAGCCTATACAAATATTATGTGATATTAACTAACTACACTATTTAGTTAACTCTCGTATTAAACCTTTTCGTTACTCTCATTTTTAGAGTAAGATACCCCTAAAAAACCTTCTGAACCATTCCTTTCGTTTCCTACACCACTAAATATGTTTCGTTACACCTTTACATCTTAGCCTACCCTGTAGATTAAAGTCCATATTTGATTGCTAGTTGCTATACACCCTCGCTATGAGTGCATATTATTCTCTATACAACGCATCCGTTGTGTCATATTCTCGACACTTGACGATAGCCAGTCGTCACAGATTGGAGGTGGCAGCCTCAAAATAGTACTATTTCATGTATAAGCGTCTACCATTTCCCGGTAGTTAACAATTCATGATTTCCATAGGTCGTTTATCTAGCGAGTTAAGCTAACTTATAATAAAAACTTCGGAAGTAGGCGCGTCAATCAACCAAGACCTATACATATTGTAACGGGTCTTAGGTTTCTAGTCGATAAAAATTAACGAAAACTCGTAAAATAAATAAGTATGTGTATATATATATATATACATGTATTTTATATGATGATCATGACCCAATGATTTAATTATTTCACACTTAGGTTTTTCTAGGTTTTTAACTAGTTTTTATTTGCCATTTTTACTCTTATGGTCCAATATATCCCAAAAAGCCCAATAGGTCCATAAGTAAGTCCATTAAGTGTTTAGGTTGATATTATTAACCCAAGACCAGATCTTAGCCTATTAATTAAGCCCAAGTGGGTCGGGCTTAAAGCCAAGTCTAATATGTCTATTTTAATACATTGGGCCTAGTGGCCCAATTAGGCTTAGTGGCCCAATTAGGCCTTATGGCCCATTCAAGCTTTTAAATGAGTCTTATTATAAATTTTCGGGTTCTCAAGGTCGGGACATGTTTATTATCAGTAAGTTAACTTTTAAAAACTCCCAAGAAGTGGGTCCTACCACCTCAGGGTTTAGTTGTAAAAACATTTTATTAGCTGTAGTGTTCGTGTAGATGTAAAATTTTATATACGTTTAGGTTTACAAAAATAGTCGTATTTTAATAACCGTAAATGATATAATTGAAAACTTTATATCTTTAGTTTCATAATTAAGTATATATTACAGATCCAAGACCATTTTTGTACTTAGTTTAAGTATACTTATACATATGAACAATTTACTACATAAATGTCAAGTTAGCATTTTAGGCTGAAAATTCACTTTTGCCGTTTTTGACGCCATTTTCAAAGCGTAATGAATTGGTTGATCATCCAATTGATCCAAAACCTACATGATTTTATCTAGGTCTCATAGTTTTAACTTTTTAACCAACTCAGTCCGTAAGTATGACTTTTTACCCATATTTTAGTAAATTGATCATAACTTGCTCAATTTTTACATTCCAATGGTGATCCAATTTGCTACATGATCACAAACCATTTGTCTACAACCTAGAGTATTCAAATCAACTCTCAAAGTTACTCAAAATTCCAGAATTTACTATTAACATCAGCCCATAATTTTTAGTGATTTCTAGCTAGTTTCAATAGTTGATTAAGCCATTTTTAACCTAGATCTATGCATGCATGAACCATTTTAGTACTTGATCATCATACATCATACATTTACATATACATTTTGAAATCAAAATAAAATGATAACAAAACTTATAAAGTTTTACCACAAGAAAAATGATGATGATGATCAAATGATCAAAAGAAATATACAAGACTACAACTTCAAGCTTGATCTTCACCCATATTATTTTTTATCACCATTTTCTTTATGCAAAATAACTTTATAATACTTGTATAACTTCAGCCCCAAAATATATATAATCTTCCTTGAAAACCTCTTTAAATCACTTCCAAAATACAAGGGTTACACTAGATATTCATGTTTACTAGTGTGGTTATTTTGTTTGATCTTTAAAATTTGTAAAATGAGTGTTTTTGTGAGTGTTGGTGGCGTCAAAGGGGTGAGAGGAAGAGAGAAATGCAGAATTTTTGTGTAAATATGTGATATGTGTGTGTAAATTGGTCAAAAATAGGTTTAAGTATGTCTTAGACCCAAAGTGCCAAGTGTTACCTCAAGAAATGAGGTTCAATCACAAGGTGGCATCTCCCACCTTGCTATTTCCGCCCCTATGAGGGTTGAGATAAGTGGGGTGAGTTTATTACTTGCCCCAAAATTTGTAAATACGGGTATTTTCAAAGTCCGATATTTAAAAAGGTACGTTTTGTAGTCGTTTTCCGTAAAAAGTAAAAATAGTACGAGATACGAAAAATAAAAACGAATGCAACAAAATTATATCTACGGCATTTTGAAAATATAAACATCGATGCTTAACGTAGAATTCGCCGGTTTTTCATAAACGTTACTTAAATTACAAGTGTAAGCCCTAAATTCTTCCCGGTTAGTCGTGAGTTCATATCTCAACATAAAAATGAAAATTATAATTAATACTCGAGAATAAAACAACGACCTGAAATTAACGGATTGGCATAACATTTCCCCTTAAAAAGGGATCTTCGTCCCTAAAGATCAATTCATCTTGTTGCCCGTTTCTTATTAAAATCAGAGAGATGTGGGTATTTCTTCCACATCTGGTCCTCCCGTTCCCAAGTATACTCCGGTCCACGACTCGAGTTCCATCGAACTTTAACTATAGGAATCCGACTTTGCTTAAGTTGTTTCACTTCTCTATCCATGATTTCAATGGGTTCTTCGATGAAATGCAACTTCTCGTCGATCCTTACTTCGTCGAGTGGAATAATAAGTTCTTCATCCGATAAACATTTCTTTAAATTCGACACATGGAATGTATTGTGTATTCCTTGAAGCTCTCGGGGTAATTCCAGTTTATATGCCACCGGACCTACTCTTGATAAAATCTTGAATGGTCCAATAAAACGGGGACTTAATTTTCCACGTTTTCTAAATCGAACAACACCTTTCCACGGTGATACTTTCAACATAACTTTGTCACCCACTGTGGTATATCTTATATCATAACACGGGGTCGATTCTTGGATCGGGCTAGTTTCTAGAGAGAGAAACACTTGAGAGAGAAATTCTAGAGAGAGAAAGTGTTTTCTTTTGTAAAATGAATTATGACTAGCTTGTCTCTTCCAAAGTTGGAAGAGACTATATATAGTACTTACAATATACCGGGTATTAGTACCCGACTTAAAACCGAAAAACGTACTATTAACTATTAAACTACGAGCTATAATAAACAGTAAAATACACGGGGTGACCGAGTCTTTTTCTAATATCTAACAATCTCCCCCTAAGGGAGGTCACCCCAGAGAATACCAAACTTTAATCACTTCATTCTTTAGCTCGTAGACATTTGATCTCTTGTTCATTTGGGATAGTAATCTTTTGATTCATCTTACGCTTGTCTTTGACTGTGATCTTGAGCTTTCTTGAGGACACGGGCACCACGTGCCTATAAACAATCTCCTTCAAATACAATCGGACGTAAGCTTCTCATTCTTATTACTTCTCATTCATCGAATAAGTGAGCAGATTTAGTTCAATCGATCATCAATGACCAATGTATCATATCAGATGGTATTATTGGAAGCTTTGTAATGAATTCCATTATAATTCTTCATTTCCAAACAGGAATTTTCGGCCGCTAAACCGTAAATCGTGACGGCTATTGGTGTTCCAGCCTTGGGACTTTCGAACATGTCAAGCACTCTTCTGAATAGGTCGCAACTGTACAGCTTTATTTGGCCGCCCGTATAACTTCCTCAAATCATGGTACATTTTATCCGATCCAGGATGAATGGAATATTTTGATTTATGAGATTCCAACATGATTAGGGGACCTCTCAATCCTCCCAAATAATGGTAACCATACTCGTCCTTTCAGACATTTCGTACCATACGGATCTAACTTCAAATGGCTCCCACTTCGCATGAAAAATCCTCTGGCACCAATATTTTCTCCTTGCACGCTTCAAACTTGTGATTTCGAACTTTTTTCGGGTAAATTGTTATGTGGCGTCACCACTAAAAGCACGCACTCAAATCGGGTCCTTATCCTTCATGCTCAAGCATCAGCGACCAACTTTGCTTTCCCGGGTGATAACGATTAAACAATCGTAATCAGTCAGAAGTTTCAATCCATCTACGCTGCTCTATTTAGCTCTTTCTGATCCAAAATATATTGTAGGCTTTTGTGATCGGTGTATACCGTACATTTAGTGCCGTACAAATAATGTCTCCATAGTCGAAGAGCAAAAACCACCGCTCCCAATTCCAAGTCATGGGTCGTGTAGTTTTCCTCATTCTTTCTAAGTTGTCTAGAGGCGTACGCAATCACCTTTTCTCGTTGCATCAAAATAGCTCCAAATCCTTTAAGGGATGCATCACAATACACAACAAAGTCTTCGCTTCCTTCGGGTAGTGATAATCTTGGCGCACTACACAATTTCAGCTTCAATGTTTGAAATGCCTCCTTTTCGTCGTTGCCCCACACATACGGCTTATTTTTCTGAGTGAGTTTAGTTAATGGTTTGGATGTTAGAGAAACTCCTTAATAAACCTTCGATAATAACCTGCCAAACCTAAAAATTGTCACACTTCCGTTGGTGTAGCCGGTGCAGCCTAATTTTTAATGGCTTCGATCTTCGCAGGATCAACATGAACTTCACTACTATCAATCACATGGCCAAGGAATTGCACGGGATCAAGCCAAAAATCACATTTCGAAAACTTAGCGTACAACTTTTCGCTCCTTAGCAAATTCAAGATAGTCTTCAAATGTTCACCATGTTCTTCTTTATTTTTGGAATAAATTAGAATGTCATCAATGAATACCATCACGAGCTTATCAAGATACGGCTTGCACACGCGATTCATCAAGTCCATGAATATTGCAGGTGCATTAGTCAGTCCAAAAGGCATTACTTGAAACTCATAATGTCCATAACGAGTTCTAAATGCTGTGATTGGAATGTCTTCCTCGCGGATACGAAGTTGATAACTAGACAGTAAATCAATCTTTAAATAAACACTAGAACCTTGCAGCTGATCAAATAAGTCATCAATCCTCGGTAATGGATATCGATTCTTGATCGTCAACTTGTTCAGTTCTCGGTAATCAATGCATATTCGGAACGATCCATCCTTCTTCTTCACAAACAATACCGGAGCTCCCCACGGTGACGAGCTCGGTCGAATAAAACCTTTCTCCAACAACTCTTGTAGTTGCTTGGACAACTCCTTCATTTCGGATGGTGCTAAACGATATGGCGCACGGGCCACAGGTGCAGCACCGAGGATAAGATCAATACGGAACTCAACTTGCCTAGGTGGCGGAAGTCCAGGTAAATCTTCAGGAAATACCTCGGGGAAATCTCGGATAATAGGGACATCTTCTAATCGCTTCTCTTTCGGTTCTTGCTCGGTTACTTGAGCTAAAAATAGCTCACCACCTTTCTCGATATACTTTTGAACTTTAATACAAGAAACGATCTTCAATCGGGAATTATTTCTATCACCTTCGATAACCAACGTCTTACCTTACAAGGGAATCCTAACCTTTTTCACTCATAAAATTGTGGCATATATGTGATAACCAATCCATCCCAATAATGATATCAAAACCTCCTAGTTCAATAACCATTAAATCGATTGGAAAAGAACGGTTTAAAAGATTAAGTGTACACCTTTTTCACACATTATTGGTACTTACTACTTCTCCATCGGCCAATTCGACTTCATAGCTAGGAATAACTCATAACCTTTCTCGAATCAAGGGAATCAAGAGACAGAGTTAGCAATTGAAGAGCGAAGTCAACGCGTGATTCACACGGGCGAATTTTGAGTCAAAAGAGAGACGCATACCATGATGGGTATGCATAAACCCCGTACTTTCATAATTCGTTATTCACATCCGAAGGCATCTCGGATCTTTACCCACGTTACTCAAAGGAGGATTAGTCGAAAAGAAAGGATAGAAACGTCGAAACTTCAAGTCGGGTATCAGTAGTCGATAATTTGGATAAGTGTCCAAAGAATTTCATGATGAAAAGAAAGGAAATAAGAGGTAGAATAACAATTGTCAAGTAAGACCGCATCCACAGATGGTTAATTCGATTGGGAAAAGGATAAGGGCACATATGTAGATGTCCCTAACTTGTAATACTTGCAAGCCAATTTTTTTTTCTTTTCGGAATTACGGTTAAAAATTGATCTTTATCAAAATCTTACGGTGACTACTATTCAACCTTGCATGGCCCCTTCTAAATTATACGTAGGTGCACGACTATGTATAATTCAGGAATAGCAATGCAATGCTCAGTTCGTCAAACTAATGTCATCATATTTAAATGTATAATCATGCTTAATTATAAGATAGAAATCAAAAATGATTTTACAGAACCGTTCATAGTATGAAAGTAATTTAATTTACAAGATGTTTAATAAATAATTTTATGGTGATAGCAACTATTTATAATTCTCAATTAAAATAACTCATAAAATGATGACAATTTAAATTTTCTCAGGTGATATTATATTAACTTATTAAACAATAAGTGGTTTGCATGAGCGTAGTAAAGAGTGGTTCACAAAATGAATTGGGATGAATGATTACAATATGATAGGAAATGAGTTTAGCCAAAATCATCATGAGATCCATGATATCGATGGCGATTGAGAATACGAGGAGAAGAAATTACAACACAATTCAAATCATAATGAGTATTCATTCAATTATTGCATCAAACAATTTATAGGAACAGTTAAAAGAAAGAAAAGAAGATAACAACGACACAGTAGAATTTAGAAATAAAAATAGTATTTCATTAATCACCAAACGAGTCACCAGCTGTATCGTCACAAATCTACATGTCACCATTATTGCTATACAATTCCAAAGGACTAGTTCCTATATCTGTATTATCTCAGTTTAGTTAGTGATTTACAAAAGATACTACAAATGATAAATTAATCTACTAAGAGTCACTAGGTGATCCATGTGACTCAGAAGGCTCTCGGTCCCACTAGGAGGAGAGTTCTTTGATTTCTTTCTCGGACGCTCAGTATCCTCATCATCAGATGGCGGCTTAGGAACAACCCTAATGCGAACCATCTCCATGTAGGATCTCTTGTTCCACCCTTAAGATGCATGTAATCTCCTCTCCACCATATCATGCTCCATACGAGCCAACTCCAACTTCATCTCAGCCTTAACCAACTTCTTTTTCGAAGTAGCATTCTCCCTGCTCTCTAACACCTTACCTCTCGTAAAAAATCAACCAAATGCATGCTACAATGTTTCCAAACATAATGTTAGGTATCTATTTAATTTTTCCCCAATCTTATTCCTTCTGATTTTAGAAGAGCAATCTAGTTGGCATTGTTCCCAAATCAGCTTCCGTGCTCTAGATCATGCACGCGGACACTTATAAAATTACATCTCAATGCCCCAAGGTCCATCCACCGACATAAGATGATTCATGAGCAGAAGATGGGCTTCTCCTTACACTTAAATACCACCCCTCGGAAGTCGCGATCAGCATAAGGCTTGGGTAATTGTCCCAAAGTGTCCTCAGGTTGCTGTCGGCCTCTTTTCCTCTGACTCAGAATCGGATGATACAGAATCAGATGACTCCGCATTAGGTGGCTCTGCATTAGGTGGCTTAGAATTGGATGACACACCTCCATGTGGCAGGGTTTTGTCACCCTCCACCTCATAAGGAAATATCAACTCAGCATCGTCATCGAGCTCAATCTCAACATCTTCGTCTTCAATATCCTCATTATTAACACCTTCATTTACACCATCATTCTCCTCTAACCAACCAATCATAACACCGGGCTGATGTGGGTCAACATGTGGGGCAAATTGATTCACAAGCCCATTATTCGGTTCTGGTTCTTCTTCCGGGTCTTCTTCCGGATCTTCTTCTGGGTTTTCTTCATCATCACCATCATAATCAACTAAATCAACGTCGTCGGGAATGTCAACCATTTCGTTGGGATCATGGATATCCACAACTTGGTTCGGCTCGGGAACAACTGGGTTCACTTCGGGAATAGCTTCGTTTGGTTTGTTAAGAGGGTTAGAGTTCTTCATGACAATCCGCGTCGTATAAATATCTCGTATTAGTATTAAAATAATCACATAATCAACATTTATATTCAAAATAAATGAAAATCTCATATTACCACATATATATATTTTTCCATATATATATATCGATAAATAAATCCTTCTCATTCTTGTCCCGTCGGTAATTCGGAGATTTCTATTGCACCGTTATAGTCAAAAGATTTCAAAAATTCTTTCGTTCATTTTTCTTTTTGAAAATCTTTTGTTCTCTATAACTTAAGCTCTGATACCAATCTGTAACACCCCCATTTTTATACGTCTCAGCGGAAGGGTCATTTGGGGTGCTACGTCATAATATAACAACTCAAGCATAGAAAACGACTCGAAAAGAGACGTTTTTAAATACATTCATTCGAAATAAAAGTTTACATCATAGGTCCCAAATTGTTTCATTAATCCATACAACATTTTTGAAAATCATCTTCGAATGACTTTTATTTAATGGGCCTTCAAAACATTTAGGTTTCCATAAGCGACAACCAAAATCTCCATCGCCGAATTACCTTCAAGGACCTGAGATAAAACATGCTAAAACGTCAACAATAATGTTGAGTGAATCCATAGGGTTTATATATAAAAACCATAAAAATATGTTGGGGTTCCCAACATCTAATCTCCGAACACAAGTATCATTTCTCAATATTTTCCGGGAATTAATAACGATGTGATAAGACAACGTTATAGGGGGGTTAATTTAAGCCTCATGAATCGAAAGTTACCATATCAATACAAAATGCCCCACTAATACACCCTTGCTATGAGTGCATAATTTATTCTCTATACAAAGGCATCCGTAGTGTCTTTTTTCCCGACACGAGAAGATAGCTAATCGTCACGGATTAGAGGTGGCAACCTCCAAATAGTACTATTCCATATATAAGCGTATGCCATTACCTGGCAATTAACAATTCATGATTTCCGCGGGTCTTTTATCTAGCGAGTTAATCTAACTTATAATAATCAAGGTACTAAATACAAATCTCCCTTGGTTCTATTTTAAAAACAAGGCTTGTACTATCTCACTGCGGGTTTATAAAACAATTAAGTGTAAAAATGAGAGGCATGAACTCTTTTGTGATGTCAGTTGTAGAATATCAATAGATAGTACTTGGGTGTAAGCGCGTCGTTCAACCGTGGGCCTATACAAATTGTAACGGGTCTTAGGTTTCTAGTCGATAAAATTTAATGAAAACTCATAAATAAATAAGTATATGTATACATGTAGTTTATATGATGATCATACTCTTGCAACATATTTATTTCACACTTAGAGTTTTCTAGGTTTTTAACTCATTTTTATTTGCCATTTTTACTAGTATTGTCTAAATTAGTCCAAAAAGCCCAATAAGCAAGCCCATTAAGTTATTAGGTTGATATTATTAACCCAAGACCAGGTCTTAGCTCATTAATTAAGCCCAAGTGGGTTGGGCTTAAAGCCAAGTCCAATATGTCTATTTTAATACATTGGGCCTAGTGGCCCAATTAGGCCTTATGGCCCATTCAAGCTTGTAAATGAGTCTTATTATAAATTTTTGGGTTCTCGAGGTCGGGACATGTTTATTATCAGTAAGTTAACTTTTAAAAACTCCCAAGAAGTGGGTCCTACCACCTCGGGTTTTAGTTACAAAAATCGCTTTACATATCATAGTGTTCGGGTAGTAGTAAATTTTGTATACTTTTATGTTTACGAAAATAGTCGTAATTTATAAACCGTAAATGGTATAATTTATATATTTATATGCTTGACTTCATATTTAAGTCAACTTTTACAGATTTAAAACTCATTTTAGTTACATCCTTTTAGTCATACATATACATAGGGTCACTTTTATACATAAATGTCAAGTTACAAATTTGGACGGAAATCTCACTTTCACCATTTTTGATGCCATTTACAAACCATAATGAATTAGTTGACCATCCAACTGGTTCAAAACCTACATGATTTTATCTAGGTCTCATAGTTTTAAATTTTTAACCAACTCAGCACGTAAGTATGACTTTTTGTGCCATCTGTTTAGCAAGGTCAGAATCTACTAGTTTTAGTGTTTTGTCCATAACTTACTTAATTTTTACATTCCAACAGGGATCCAATTTGCTACATGATCATAAGACATTTGTCTACAACTTAGAGTATTCAAATCAACTCTCAAAGTTACTCAAAATTCCAAAACTTACTGTTAACATCATCCTATAATTTTTAGTGATTTCTAGCTAGTTTCAATAGTGGATTAAGCCATTTTTAACCTAGATCTATGCATGCATGGACAATTTCACCTCTTGATCCAAAAAAAAATTTTTTTTTCATTTTTTCTAAATATTTCATACACTTACATTTATTTACAATAGAAATCAAAAAATACAATAATAATGAAAACAAGTAGAGTTTTACCCCAAATAAATGATGAGAATGATCAATTGATCAAAAAATAATATAACCCTTCTACTCCAACTTTGATCTTCACCCAAATTATTTTAGATCACCATTTTCTTTACCCAATGAGCTTTATAAAAACTTGTGTAATCTTAGCCCCAACTTGTCTTTTTTTAAACATAAAACCTTCTCTTAACCCCTTTAAAATAATCTGTAAAAAATGCAGATTACTATAGGTAGTCAATATTCATAGTGGTGCTTAATATTTGATCTTTAAAATTATAAAATGGGTGTTTGTTGGGGCTGTGTGTGTGAGTCAAAGTCAAGAGAGGAAGAGAGCAAATGCAGAAATTTAGATGTATAAAGACTTGTGTGTGTGAAAATTGGTCAAAAGTTAGTTTATATAGGTTTAGGAGAGAGATGCCAAGTGTATAGCTTTGGTGCAAGGTTAAACACAAAGTGGACACCTCCCCACTTTGGTTTTGTCACCATTTTCATGGTGAGATTAGTAGGATAAGTAGTTTACTACTTGTCCCACTAATTGTTAAGGCGGGTATTTTCAAAGTCCGATATTTAAAAAGGTACGATTTGTAGTCGTTTTTCGTAAAAAGTAAAAATAGTACAAGACATGAAAAATAAAAACGAATGCAATAAAAATATTTCTACATCATTTTGAAAATATAAACGTTGATGCTTAATGTAGGATTCGCCGGTTCTTCATAAACGTTACTTAAATTACAAGTGTAAGCCCTAATTTCTCCCCGGTTAGTCGTGAGTTCATATCTCAACAAAAAAATTGAAAATTATAATTAATACTCGAGAATAAAATAACGACCTGGAATTGACGGATTGTCACAGCTTCTATCCAGCTTGGATCTGTCAAAGCTTGAATCATCTTCTTGGGTTTTACTTTTCGATAGAAAACAAGCAAATAGAAAATTTTGAAAATCTTTGTGGTTTGTTCTCCTCTGCTTTTGAATTAAACTCACCAAACCATGTTCTTCAGAATTCTTGGTCATCCTTCTTGTTTGAGGTGCTGAATGTAGATCTCCTATAATCTGTTCAACTGGATGATCTTTGTGAACTCTTGTTGTTGCAATAGGACTGACAGACATAGAAGACTCTAAGTTATTCATGTCTTTTCCTGCAACAAAGTCTTCATCATCATAAGCATTACCAAATATGCCAGTATTAGGCATCATTGGTTCATTATCAGCATCCTTTGTTCCAGCAGTATTAATAAGAGAACTAATACCAGAAATACTGTTAGTGTTGTTAATGTTAATTTAACTTCTTTCCCTTGAACAAACAGCCTTTCAAATTCTCTTTCAAATTTATCTCTTAAGTCTTGATCATCCTTGTCACCTTCATTTGCTGGATCCTTAGTAGATTTCTTTCCAGCATCATCAGCAACCTCATCATCTGATCTCTTAGGACTTGAAGAGATAGGTGAATCAGGAGTCCATAATGGTAGCAGTATATACTCATGACTAGGTACTATTTTCTTCCTAGCTTGACCTGCATCTATACTTTCTTTGGTACCTGCATTACCATTAGTTTGATTCCCTGCAACAACTGGCTTATAATTCATAGATTTTGTCAGTGTATCAATATCAAAAAGCCATTCTGGTCCACTCCCTACAACATTAGGTTTATTTTCAAGAAAAGTAATGTGCAAGGTCTCCTCTACTATCCTGGTTCTACTGTTAAATACTCTAAATGCTTTACTATTAACAGAGTATCCAACAAAGAATCCCTCATCAGCCTTCCCATCAAACTTACCTAGGTGATCTAAGGTATTAAGAATAGTAACAGGACACCCAAATGGTCTCATAAAGCTTATTATTGGTGGTCTACCATTAAAAAGTTCATAAGGGGTCTTGTTGTGAGGCTTAATTACTAATACCCTATTTTGTACATAACAAGCAGTATTAACTGCTTCAGCCCAAAAGGTAGTAGGTAACTTTGAATCAGCTAGCATAGTCCTAGCAACCTCTATTAGTGTTCTATTTTTTCTTTTAGCTACTCCATTTTGTTATGGAGTCCTAGCAACACTAAATTCTCTCTTAATCCCTTTCATCTCACAGAACTGATTCATTTCCTTATTCTTAAATTCAGTTCCATTGTCACATCTGATTATTTTGACTCTGTGATTTATTTGATTTTCTATTCCTGTTATAAAAGCCTTAAGGATTCCACTGGTCTCATCCTTAGTTGCTAAAAAGAAAACCCAACTAAATCTACTAAAGTCATCTGTGACAACTAGGCAGTACATCTTTTTCATTATACTCTTTACAAAAGTTAGACCAAATAAATCCATGTGCAACATTTGTAAAGGTTGGCTGATTGAGCTTTCAGTTTTGGTCTTACAAGAAGCTTTATGTTTCTTTCTTTTCTGACAAGCAACACATGTGTGATCATTTTCAAAAATTATTGAAGGTAAACCTCATACAAGATTTCCTTTTACCAGTTTGTTCATAGTTTTGAAATTTATATGCCCAAGCCTCTAAGGCAAAGATAAGATTTCATCAATAATGTGGCCTTGAAAGAGAAAAGTTGACCTACTGAAGGAATAACATTCTTTAAGTCAACTCTATTCACTGTGTTCTTTTGGGAATCTAGAAGACTTGACTTTCATCAAGTAGCTTAAAGTCAAGAGACAAAACAACACATTCAGTGTCAGTAAAAAGGACACTGTTCTTCTTGTCACACATTTGTGAGACACTAAAAAGGTTAAACTTAAGCTCTTTAACAAAGTACACATCTTCAAATCTTAAATTTCTATGTCTAATTTCTCCTTTTATAGTATTTACCTCTTTGGGGTTTCCACAAAAGGCAACAATCACATCAATTTCTTCATAATCTGAGAGGTGGGACTTGTTTCCAGTCATGTGCCTAGAGCATCCACTTTTAATGACTCCTTTTTCCTGCAACTCTAGCTTGGATTGCCCTCAGTGTCTGAGCTTGAAGAACTTGAAGAAGTATAGGCCATAAGTGCAAAATTGGTAGGTCCTTCTTCAGCCTGGTCACTCCAATCATACCCAAAGCCATCACACTGAGATACTAAAGCATTTGAAGTAGTTTCCTCAACTGGCACAGTCCTTCTTGTTATCTCCCTGTTTCTACTGTCTTGATTCCTGGGTGGCCTGCATTCCCTAGAAAAATAACCTCTTATGTGGCAATTATAGCATTCCACCTTGGTCTTGTCAAAGCCAATGGTATCAGTCTCATTAACACCTAGATTCCTTCCTGTCTTCTTAAGAAATATCTTTGCTCTTATTGTCAGCATTGCCATCTGCCACTTCAAGTCCATCTCCTCTAAATCATCAGGATCAATTTGCTTTAGGTCTTCATTGTCTAATTGTGAAAGTTTTGTCTTATGTCCATATTAAGATCCATGATCCGCACGTGAGGAATCAGCAACACATCCTCATACCTCTCCAAAAGCGGTGTGTTCCAAATCAAAATTTTGACTACACGCACCTCAGCTGCTCAGAATACCCGCCCACGCAAATTCATCAGTCTGAGTGATACATCAACCTCACTGAACCTCCATGAGCTAGGCTAGCCACTCTGACTCGCAGCTCTCAGTTTGGTTGTACTGCTCAAGACTGCCTCATGGTAGTTGTCTGTCATTGACGTACAGAAACTCACACTCGCTTCAAGAATGACACGCCAAAGTCCCCCCTCATAATGAGTGTAGACCTGAGAAAGATCATGTTCTTGATTCTTCGTGCTATCGATACAGCTCCCCCCACCATCGCGCCCTACCGATCGTCGCTTCTCATCGACAGTCACTTCCAAGCTCGCGTTTGTACAAACGCGAATCACCACATGACTTCTTGCATCCTCTCTCTAAATTCAGGTTTTGTTCTTCTAATATCCAGGGCTTTATAAGTCTTCCCAATCACAGATGGCAGACTTCTTAATATCTTTAGATTCACATCTTCATTCGAGAAATCAGTTTCTAGCCCATGAATCTCTAGCCTGATTGATCAAGCTTCTTGAAGACTATTATAGATCTGGTCATGTCCTTTGAAGCCTTTTCCACTGAAATTCTATAATGCTGTTTTAAGAACAGTATCTTCTGTACTTTCGTGGCTCCTATTACGTCCCAAACCTCTTGTTATAGCTTCTATTCTATTCTTGGCACTTTTTGTAGGTGCTGACTTTAGTGATGTTCATTTGGGAGAGCCATCCAACAGAGTTCCTCTTGCCTTTAACTTCATTATTCCTTGTCTAAGCTTTATTCTGTAGTATGTAAGACGGTACTAAATGTCTCAATCACATCAACAGTTATTGTTGGCAGAGGTTTTGAGTCACCATTTTATGATTACTTTCCAAGAGAGTTATTCGTCATTAGGAAGTACTTGTTCGTATCCTCATGTTCCAAAGCTCAAGTTTCGCTGGATTGGCGATTAGAGTTTTGCAGCTACCGAGCTAGCAACCACTTGTGCAGATACTGACTCCATCTTTTCTCGAAACAAATAGATCTTGTATGTAGAATGGTTATTCTTATTCAAAGTTTCTCAACCAAATGGCTCTGATAACACTTGTTAATCCCACTTGAATAGATCTTGCTTAGCTTGTAAAAGGCTTAGTTGTATTGAATAAATCCAAGAGAACTATGGTAGAAACTTTGATTGAATATATCAAAGACTATGCGGAATCTAGTCTACTATACTAAGAAGAATAAACAATAAAACATGGACAAACAAGATTGTATAATACCAAACTTTAAGCCTCAATATATTAATATGAACACTCTTGATAGTGTTAGGGTTATACAAAACCTTGAAGCTATAAACTATGAATTCTATGAATGTATATCTCTAACTATGCCCTAGGATCTCCTTTTATACACTAGGGAACCCTAACGGGCTTACAACGCGTTTTCTACTCATATATATCTTTTCCTAAAATATCTCATACATATCACTTTAGCAGTACTAAAATAGACTAATAGTACTAACTAAGTCTAATAGTAGAAACTCTTCTAGCAATAGTAACAATTGTACTGGCAGTACTAATATTACTCTAACAGTAGTAATGACTTAGAACACTTTCTTTGATCTTGAGCAGCAACAGTAACCACAACTAGCATTTGTAACTTGAACCATTAGTAGTAACAGTTAAGAATCCTTTTATTCCCAACACACATCGACATACATTACCATCTCATACGAGAGCAACTCGAGAACGGTGTGGTTGAACTTTAGTTTGTGACAACAGATTATCAGCTTGCGGGACTTTATTCACTAAGGACATTGCCAGATTGCGGTTCGGAATTTTACTCCCTCGCGATCTTGTGACTATGAAGAGTATTTGTCCCGGAATACCTTAAACGTCTTTAAGGCGGGGAAGATGAGTAAACGATGTTCTTTGTGTATCCTGTTTACATTTGTATATAATCTTAATCTAAAAACAAAATAGAAAAATATAAAACCTACAAAAACCATAAAAATCAGAAAAATAGAAAATACCAAAAATATTTTCAAGACATGTCTTCTGTAAATCGATAATATTTATAGACCTAGAAATGTCGTTTAATAATGACACGGGTCTTTAAATAAAGTTTGAGCAGAAGTTTAAACCTTTTTAAAAACATGTCTTCATGGCTTGCAGTTATTTCAGACTGCAACCCGCTTTTCAATCTGAGGAAAGCATGTCGCCAAAAAGATAGCTGTTCCTAACAACGGGTAATTAATTTTGCCCGGGCATGGATTACTTGATGTCCATGCATCATGAGATGAATGTACGTTTTAGTGCGTTTTTCTCTTTTCGAAAGAGAAGTCTTCCTTTTGATAACCAAATAATTTCGTCTTAATTGATTCTTCAAAATTATTTGTGTTACACACGGTGGAAAAAGTGTTGTTGAAAATTAATCAGTTCGTGCTTTTACCATAAAATTTTCAACCAAAACAACGACTACAACTCTTTAACTAGAAAATGGGTCATTGTTTGAGGGGGAGAGTGATTTCAAAATTTATCTCATCAAACGGATTTCCAAAAACATCTCACATTTAACGGAAAAGGTTTCGGTATTTGAAAGGGGTTATAATTTGAAGGGGAGTTAATTTATTTTAACTCAAAGGGCCAAAATTATCTTTAGTTAGAAAATTTAGGGACTTATGTGCAATTTGCTAAACGTTTCCTAGCTCTAATTAACTACAAGGACCGATAGTGCCATTCTCCTAATCCTATTTTAACCATTAAAATGCTTATAATAGAAATTAAAAAGAGATAAAAACCTAAGGGACCAAGTCTGCCATATCCCAAACTAGGAATATATAGGGGTAGCGGATTGAGTTTCTGGTCAAACCTCTATCTACTTGGTCAAACATTCAAAACACACACACACTCTCGAAAACCGCCACCAGCAACTTGCCACCTTTAAATCTTGATTTCTAGGACTTTTCTTGCTAAGGTAATCATCAAAGGCTGTTCTTTATCCTTAGATCTATCTGTAAATGAAAGGAATCAAACCAAAACTCATTAAAACATGTAGAATCACTAGAAAATAGTCCTAGGGTTTTGAAAATTTAAATGTTGTTTGGAATGGGTAATTGAATGGTGGGATAGGTGCGGTTAGGGTTAATTAACACTAATATATGTATGATTAGGAATAGATTAAACATATGTGTGGTCCTTGTTTAATTTAGCATGCGTTTTTGATCAAAACCCTCATTGATGTTCATAAATGTGTTTGTGTTGCTGGGATATGATTATTAGGATATGATGATGTTGTTTGAATGTCTGTTTGAGATCTTCTATCAATAAATTGCATTATCTGATAAATTTCGTGTATAGTTTGACTTTCAAAAGTTAAACAGCAGTTTGTTGTTGTCATGTTCAGTTTACATGGTGTTATATGTATGTATATCGTTTCATTAGAGTAGCAAAGCAAGTTTGCATGCCCCCCTTAAGTGCCTAATGGTTTTCATGGCTTAAGTGTCAGATTGTGGCTTGATTATGATGTAATGTTAATCGTTAGGTTGTTAAAATTGATTGTTAGAAGGATAGGAAGATTTAGAATGCCTTGGATTACATTTGGAATAGCCATAATGCAAGAAAATTGAACTTAAGTTTAGTTTTCTTCATAGAGGTTTGACTGTTGGTATTCTGTTCTAGATAACGGTTTGCTAAATTTTCTAGATAGCGGTTTGCTAAATTTTTCTAGATAGTAGTTTGCCATGAGATTCTTCATAGCGGTTTTGCGTGATTTGCTTGTTAGCGATTTGATTTTACTGAATATTTTAATATGAGCAGGCAAACCGCTACGAGGTAGCGATTTGATGAAGATTATTTTTATAATTAAAATATTCAAACCACTATTTCAAATTTATCCAAAATGGTAGCGGTTTGGTTTAATCAATTAAATATTGAGAGCGGTTTGGTCATAGTGGTTTGGTTTAATCAATTAAATATTGATAGCGGTTTGGTCATACCAGTTTGATTAATCAATTAAAATATTCGTAGTTGTTTGGTCATAGAGGTTTGATTAATCAATTAAAATATTCGTAGTTGTTTGGTCATAGCGGTTTGATTAATCAGTTAAAATATTCGTAGATGTTTCGTCATAGCGGTTTGACAGATTCTCCACGTGGTAATTTGGTCAAATCACATCACAGCAGTTTGATCAAACCACTTCATAGCGGTTTGGTCAAACCACTTTATAGCGATTTGGTGTCAAGTGGGTAGCGGTTTAGGCCATAATTCCAATTCTTTGGCCCATCAATCCCAATACCCTCTTAAGGCCTAATATAAAGGCCCAATTACCCAGTTAACTCCCATCCAGGCCTTGTTAACTTGTGATTGAGTTCAACAGATATTTTCTGGACCTTTGACCAATGTTAACATATGTTGACTTCTTGTTTGACCCAAGTCAATGACCATCGTCTCAATGTAAAATATTCCACTATACTTGACTTAATCACACCTTAATCAAACAATGCATATGACATCAAGACTGATATTCTCATCTAACATCAAATGTATGCCATGTCTGCTTATCTTTGTTGATATTATTGTGCAGATAACATGGTTAATGTGAATGTTCCCGCTCCTGCTCCCACAAGATTTGACGATCAAATACTGCCATTTGTTGCATGGGTGCCTATTAGAAAGAGTAATTTTGTCTTGGATCTTCAAAAGAAGCAAAGGAACCCAATCTTTCAGATCTCTGTGGATATTCTGCAAAACACAAACTTCTTCAGAGCATTCACTGCCTCAACTTCTGTTTCAGCTATCTACATTCAACAGTTCTGGAATACCCTTGCATATGAGGCAAAGACTGGAGCTTACAGTTTCAGTTGGATGAAAACCGGTTTATACAAGACGCAAATCTTCTAAGGGAATCTTTAGAGATAACTCCCATTGATCAAGCTCATCATTTTGTGTCACCTCCGTCGGGTGATGCAATCATGGACTTTGTAAATGAGCTGGGCTATACAGAGGAACTTCACTTTGTGTCAAGAATGGTGGTGAATAACCTGTATCAGCCTTAGAGAGCAATATTGTCGATGATCAACCAATGTCTTACAGGCAAGACTTCTGGGTATGATAGGCCCAAATATCCAATTCTTCATATGCTTTGGGGTATTATTACCAGTACAAATGTTGACTATGCTAAACTCATGTGGGAAGAATTTGTACAAGCTATCCAGACTTTTCTCGCTAATAAGGCCAATCAGGGCCTTGCTACTCAGAGGGGGAAGAAGACTAAACCTCATGTTATTCCTTATTGTCGGTTTACAAAGTTAATCATCTGTTATTTAGGAAGAACACACAACATTCACCAAAGGTCTGCGTCTCCGTTTCATCTTGCTGAAGAAGATCACAAACTTGGAAATCTCAAGTTTGTCCCCAAAGGCGAAGAAGATGAAGTCTTTGGAATGCAAATTCCTAAGGAGCTGATCACGGACAATATTAGGAACGCACCTTACTACAATGCTTACTTGGAAATGGTTGCAAAGCATGATCAGAAAATTATGGCAGAAAAGTGTTAGAAATACCAAATAAAGTTGTTATCGGTCATACCATTTAGTTAGTCATAGCTCTTTAGTAAGTTGTAAGGTTTAAATTTTGATAGCTAAACCGGGCTCAAGGCCTTGATAAGCACAGGCACGTCTTGTAAGGCATAATTAAACCCTCTACACTCATGGGGAGCGGTGTTGGTTGTTCTTTGTTACATTTCACTAAGCAATTTATTTTTTCTTTCTCTCTCTAAGTGTTCATCCAACCATCTTTCTCTCTCTAAAACTCTAAGTGAATCATTCCATACTTTTGTTAAGATATTCTACAATTGGTATCAAGAGCCATGGGGTGTTTGTGTAGGTTTTGTATGCGTTTCATCTACTCGTTTTACTAGTATTTTTGGTTCGAATCCATTCAAAAAGTTTTCACTTTTTGAGGGTTTAAAACCATAAAGATCATAACTTTCTTTCTTAGTTATCTTAGTATAGACTAGAAGTACAAGAAAATCTTTCAAAACCCATAAAAATATCATCTTTTTGAGTCTTTTTAGTTAAAAAGAAGGTTTTGTACCAATAATCCTGATTTCAAATTTTTCGTGTACAAAACATTGAAGTTTGTGTTTTTAAGGTTCTAATAGTCTTATATAGTTAAGTTGTACAAGAAAAATTAGGTAAAAACGTCAAAAAGTAAGTCTTTTTAAGATTTTTAATTTTTGAGTTTCGTAGTGTATTGGGCGATCTATACGTGTCTATAGGCGATCTATACTTATTCAATTGCTCAGGCGATTTATACATCATTTCCTATAGGCGACCTATACGTGTTCACTTGTTTGTTAAGGTGATTTATACGTGCAAATTGTAAAGGCGATTTATACGTGGAAATTGTGAAGGCGATTTATACGTGCAAATTGTGAAGGCGATTTATACGTGAAAATTGTTAAGGCGATTTATACGTCCGAATTGTTCAGGCGATTTATACTTATCTTTTTGTGAAAGCGATTTTTACACAATTTCCACAGGCGATTTATACATCTTCCTATTGGTGATTTATACGTTTTTCTTGGGAGATTTATACGCTTGACTAAGGAGAACTATACACATTTGTTAAGTGAATTATACGGTTGTTCTTTGATTTGTAAAATCCCGTGAAGATTCGATTTCTCATGGTTTTATCAAGAATTGTAAAATCCCGTGTATTCTAAATGATTCAATTTCATTAATCAAAACTTACTTTAACACAAAAACCTCCAATCACTGTTCGATCATTTTAATCTTATCACATTTAAATGGATCTAATGATTTCACTTGGACAAAAGAATACTCTTGCTGAGTACATGATACTCTTCGGTGCTGATAATCGTCCACCTATGTTGGACAAAGACCTGTATGATTCGTGGAAGATTATAATGGAATTATACATGCAAAATAGAGAACACAGAAGAATGATACTTGAATCAGTTAAAAATGGTCCACTCATTTGGCCTACGGTTGAAAAGAATGACGTAATCAGAACAAAGAAATATGCTGAATTATCTGCTGCTGAGAAAATTCAAGTTAATTGTGATATGAAAGCTACCAATATCATTCTTTAAGGTCTTCCTGCTGATATCTATTCACTTGTGAATCATCACAGAGTTGCT